>JAHKKF010492609.1:0-27965 GCA_019740295.1 Labeo calbasu
CAGGGTCAACAAAGATGTTGATCCAGGAACATGTCGTACTTGGTAAAATCAGGTTCTGCGTACACCGAAGTTAATCTACTGTCCCGTCTGATTTGTTTGTTGGATGTAATGGTAGATTCGGTGTTTGGTCAGATCGCCTGTCAATCAAGCTGTTTGCGAAGGGTCAATTGCGAGATATAAACTGACAACTGCGAGTTATAATGTCCAATTCTGAGAGGAGAAAACGACTAATATTTTCTCAGAATTGCAAGTTTATATCTCTTGCAGTTTTTTCTTGCAGTTGTGTGTTATATAAAGAAAAACAATTCTACTAAAAGGCTTCTATTGAAGTCTCTTACATTCACCAAATTTGATCAAAAATACAGTTGTTAAACTATAATATTGGAAACATAATTAAAATGGAAAAACAACAACATTTTAATATATTTACAATTTCTAAAGAACAGCAGTTATATGAATTAGAAATCTTTTGTAACATTATCACATATTTTACTGGCATTTTTAAAAACAGTTTATTGCATTCTTTTAATGCTTAAAAACATTAATTTTACATTGCACATATATATATTTTTTAAATAACTTGGATTTATTTCCTGTTTTGAGTTATAACAGCCCACCCAGTATTGAATTTTAATAGGCTGACCTGAGATTTACATCGTAATGATTTAAAAATGAAGACGGTTATTATGATTCATATGAAGCTTGTGTTGTGTAAGGAAGTATATGTCTGCAGTGTCTAAATGTTATTCCTCTCATTTGTTCTTTATGAATATCTTTACACACTTGTACATGGATTTTGTGTGCTCCTTGTTGCTTGACTGTGCAAATCTGTATGGAAATGAAAATGAAGCCAGTAAGAATTCATATTCGGAACGAATACGCTCTAGAGGGGTTTTATACATCTGTACACATTTATATAAGATTATTCAGAAGGGCGCTCTGACCTACGTATCCAGCATCAAGTTTTCACAGCACATCTCTGAATACTGCGACACATCATGCTAAATAAATATCTTACTTTCTCTCTTTTTACTTGCTTCCCTATTTTGCTAATGTTTGTCAACAACAACAGAAAATGTTTCAGTTACCGTAGGCTGAGATGGATTTTGAATCTTCTATATTGCTGGATGTACAGCTTTAATATTTCATGAGACGACATGATTCATTCAGTCTCGCAGCAGGAAGCGCTGGGCCTTCATGCCTCTGAGCAGAGTGTGCGGCAGAAGACATGATATGTGTTACTCTATGAAACCTTCACTCTTTCAGACAGATTCGCTCTGTGTTATGCCTGACACATGCTGCCACTCAAACCAGCGGGGTTTTGCCGGAGCAGCGTTGAATGATTTTATTATATACATACCATAAGCCCCTGCAGATACTCCACTGAAGCTGGACCCATATGTGAAGCGCTGGAATCTGCCATGTCTCTGAATTGTGATGGGATTACACGATAGATTGGCCAATTATATGGGCTGGAGAGACAAAGGCTGACCCACGAGAACTGAGGTGTTGCCTGCAGGGGGGTGTTAGGATTTCAACAATAAATACAGGGGAGGTTGTCATTTATAGTCACTGGAAGATGACAATCCGCATTCAGTGATACAATGAGCTATGCACAAAAATTATAATTCTGTGGTTTTATATTATGTTATAATACACTATATTGAAGATTTATTTGTTTTTATAGAGGTCATGAACTCTCTTTTTTTATTATTTTGTACTGTTCTCTAAAGATCACTTATAATGTTATCAAGATTTTTACATCAAAAAACATAATTTAGAAGTAATAGGCTATTTTCTCTCCTTCTGTCCTCTGCAGATTGTAGACTCAGAATTAAACGCCCACTGCTATAATTGACTAACAGTTGTGTATGTTTGACAATCTACATCCTTCATAGATGGACGCTACTGTGATTTAGGTAAAAAAAAAAAATGCATAAAGACAATCTGCTGAAAATTTTTGTTTTAGTAGATTGGTTTCAGTATAAGCTGTTTGTAGACTAACATGAGAGCGTTCTGAGTTCTGAAATTTACAGAATGTTTCAAGGGAAATTTTCCTGGTAAAAATGGCACAGTTAACACATCATTGTATAAAATGTGTAATTGTGTAATTTATTGTGTAATTGTGCTTCATTATGTCACTTTACGTAGTTTATGTAATAATTTTATGTCTCCTTTACATGAACGAGTAGTTTTTAAAGGTCAAATCAGAACTTTATAGTTACAGCTGTGTGATATAATCTGTACAGGTGTGGTAATTGATGTTTTCACTAAGGAGGCTGGAATATCAGGCCTGTAGAGAAAGATTTTGCTTAGAAAAATAGAAGAATGAAAGGAAATGTTGTTTGGGAGCACTGACCTTAGCTTGAAATGCCTTAGATCAGTTGGAAATAACTGAGAATAGTATACGAATTAGTGAAGCATTCAAATATAAACGTTGTAGTCATCTGTACTTACCAATTATAAATATTTTATAAGTTGTACTGTACTGTGATTCTATACTGAGAACAGCATTTGTCTTTTTCTTTTCTTTTCCTTCCTTGCCTTCTCTCTTCCTCTTCCCTTTTCATTTTCTTCCCATACCTTTTCCTCCTCTTCTTCCTATACTTTAATTTTCGTAACATTTTGTCTTCCTATTCTTTGTGTTTTTTTATTTCTGTACCGTTTCCTCTCTCGTCCTCTTTTTACTTTGTTTCTCTTCCTTTTTCACTTTTCCTTTTGTTTTACCTCTTTTCCTTCTTTTTCCTTTTATTTAGGGATGCACCGAATGAAAATGCTGGACTGAAACAGAAACTGAAAATTCTGGATGCACTTGGGCAAAAAATGAAACCGAAAATGCTTTGTAATAATTCTTTTATTAAATAATATTAAATAATTTTGTAAGGATTTTTAATCTAATCCAATACATTTAATGACACTGAATTTGGAAAATACAAGCCAGTGAAATAACCACACTTTTAATTAAAGTAAAACATTAAAATTTGACAGAAAATATATTAATATTAAATATCAGTATATTTATTCAGTTCAACAGAACTTAACAGATTTTTATTTTTAATTATTCAAATAATTTATAGTCCTGCAAAGTTATTATTATCAGAGCATGTGAGCAAAGCATAGTGTCAAGAGAGGGTAGGGTCATCGCCGTTGCCCAGTACAGGAGCAAGTATACTACATAAAAATTTCCTGTCAGCGCGTTATTTTAGCAGACTTTGCTTTCTGGTGCGCATGAGCGGTACATGAGTGGACAGAACACACATTCATAGAGCGGACTATTGAGCGCACCATGTATTTTCGGCTCATATTTTTTGTCAGGCAAATAATTTTGGCGCTACCCTACTTTACTTAAAATCTCTTTTTATTTCTCTGTTTGTTCGGTTCCTTTTTCTTTTCTCCTTTCTTTCTAGTCCATTGCACACAATTTCTTTTTCTCCCTCTCTTTTCCTCTTGCATCAGCCTACATCCACAGATACATATTTGCAGAGGCAAGTCCTGCCACATTCTCTCAAATCGCACCCTCCGTTCCCCGCTTGACCGGCCCAGTTCTTATTCCAGCCGGGACTTGTGGAGGGCTGAAACATGTGCTCCCTGTAGCTTGCACCCTGGGGTCTTAATAAGCAGGAAACAGTCCTGTATGCATAAATAACCTTCATCAAACCAGCCAAGTTAGGAGCAAGACAGGCTGGGAGGGGTGGCCATGTGACTGCAGACTACTAGCAGATCAGGATAAGGCTCCTAAATCACTGCTCCCTGAGAACCAATGCTGTTTGATCCTGTTAATCCAACCATTCAGGCCCGATCAATGGCCCTCCTCAAGGCATTAGTGTCTGATTGCATAGGGCAGGTGTGTTCTGGAGGGCTCTGGTCCAGTAAAGTTTTTTTTTCTTCCCTTCTGAAAGCTCTCTGCTGTTGAAATTGATTCCGCAAAGCTAGACTGGATGCCTAATCACCCAGGTGGAGAGCGTAACCAGGCTGTCAGCGCATGCTTATGCGGCGTGAATTGGGCTCTCCTCCACATTGGAGGACAACACGGATACCCATGTTTTTTTGGGCCTCCTACAGAGAGGCCCCGAATGATTAATTCATGGGAAAAATCAACACTTCACACTCATTGATCCAAACATTGTTTGCTTTTGCTGCTCTGCGGAGCTTAACTTGTCCATAGCAGACTGTTTAACCAAGTCTTGAAGTCTTTCAAGTAATCATTAAGATCCACATGTTGCAAATGTGCTGGCATCGTAATATGCCATGGAGGGGTTTAAGACTCTTGATTTTCAAATAGCAGAGTTTATAGGCCTTCTGGAGCCTATATGTGGTCATAAAACCCCAAAATGGTTCACTTTTTTATTACGGTTATTACAGGTTTCTTTAACTTTGGGCACTTTGGGCACTAAGTTTTTTTTTTTTTTGTCTTTTGTCACATTTAAGATTCATTTGGATTTGTAAACCATGCTTTTATCATTATATTTTGCTATTAATTATAAATACAGTTTTTTTGTTCCTCTCTAAGGTTAGTGTACTTATCTACTAGGGAGGCAACAGTACTGAAGGAATCAAGGAAAATGTCACTTATAGTTATTTGCATAGTTTTTTGCCAAATTATGCAAAAAGCATGAAAATGTCATTTAATTGTGTAATTATAGGATGTACAAGTGAGGTAAAAAAGTTTACATACACCTTACAGAATCTGCAAAATGTTAATTATTTTACCAAAATAAGAGGGATCATACAAAATGCATGTTATTTTTTTATGTAGTACTGCCTAAATAAGATATTTCTTGTAAAAGATGTTTGCATATAGTCCACAAAAGAAAAGAGTTTGTAAAAATGACCCCATTTGAAAGTTTACATAAGCTTGATCCTTAATACTGTATGTTACCTCAATGATCCGCAGCTGTGTTTTTTTGTTTAGTGAAAGTTGTTCATGATTCCTTTGTTTGTCCTGAACAGTTAAGCAGCATTTTTATGTATTTGAAGCCTTTCCAACAATGACTGTATGATCATAAGATCCATCTTTTCACAATGAGGACAACTGAGGGACTCATATGCAACTATTATCGAAGGTTCAAACTCTCACTGATGCCCCAGAAGGAAAAACGTAGCATTAAGAGCCAGGGGTGTAAACTTTTGAAAAGAATGAATGAATTTTCTCATTTTGCCTATATATAATGCTTGATCCTTAATACTGTGTTGTTACCTGAATGATCCACAGCTGTGTTTTTTTTGTTTAGTGAAAGTTATTCATGAGTCCCTTGTTTGTCCTAAACAGTTAAACTGGTTTTTATATATACTGCTGTACTGTCCTTCAGAAGCTACATAAGATACTTACATGTTTTCAGAGGACAAAATAAGTTAAATTTACCCTGATATTCAGTTTCAAAAAGTTTTCACCCCCTGACTCTTAATGTATTGTGTTTCCTTTTGAAGCATCAGTGAGCTTTTGAACCTTCTGTAATAGTTGCATATGAGTTCCTCAGTTGTTCTCAGTATGAAAAGATGGATCTCAAAATCATACAGTCATTGTTGAAAAGGGTTCAAATACACAAACATGCTGAAACACCAAAGAATTAGTGGGACCTAAAGGATTTTCCTGAAGAACAGCGGGCAGTTTAACTGTTCAGGACAAACAAGGGACTCATGAACAACTTTCACTAAACAAAAAAGAAAAGAAAAAAAAAAAAACCTTTTGAACAGGGCCATTTTTTTTTTTTTTTTTTTTAAATCATCTATTGTTCTCTCTTGTGGACTATATGTAAGTGTCCTTTTATGTGAAATATCTCATTCAGGTCAGTACTAAATGAAAAAATAACATGCATTTTGTATATTCGCTCTTATTTTGGTAAAATTATTAACATTTTGCAGATTCTGCAAGGTGTATGTAAACTTTTGACCTCTGTATAAGCGCTAGCTATATTAGCCTTTAAAAGACAAAGGAGTCAGCCTTTTATTAAAGAAATGTTAAAATTTTATGAAATTCTCCAGTGATTCCTGTATATACTGTATACTATTGGACTTAGTAGCTGAATTAAATGAACTATTAAGCACATTTTTTTTTATGTTTTCACATCTCGTAGTAAGAAAAACAAACAAAAAAAAACACCTATCAACAATAACATACATTGTCGAGTTTGTAATGACCTTAATGACTTAAGATGTTTGAAATTTTGAATCTGCCATGCAAATGATCGACTGAATCTCCGGTTGTGTATTTATGCGATTGTATGTTTTTGTAAAAGTGCGAGGGAGGTTATTGTGATTTGCAAGCATTGAAGCATTAAAAAATAAATTAAGGAAAAATATAGAAATGCAAAGGAAGTCATTAACAGAAAGTTTTCGTAATGAATTCAAGTCACACTCTTATACAAACACCATACACACCAAATTGTCTTTTTTTTTGCATTACACATGATTACACATTCAGTTATACAGTATGCTCTGTACATGTGCATATATACAGAGGAAAAATAATGTTTCTGTCAATACCTGCATGTGTGTTAGTAGCACAGCTCCAGCTGTTTCCCTCCCTCCTTTTGGACAGAAATGGAAAGGGGGATTTACCAGTCAGTCTCATCCTCCACACAAAAGCAGAGGGCTAATCAGCTTCCGTTCTCATCCAAGCTGAATCAGGACTCCATGGGAATCCCACACTAGCTCTCCAAAAGCACCCCTCATCCCTCCATCTTCCATCTTTCCACCACTCCACACTGCTTGTTGTCCCTCTGTAAAGAAGCTTCAGTCACGATCAGCTTCTGTAGATTTTCAAGCTCTTCCTTCATTCCTCTATATTTTCTTTGTGTTTAAACATGGTGAAGATTGCAGTTTTCTTTCTTTCACGCTGATTAGAGAATAACTTTGCGTTTGCGGTTCATAGTAGTTTTAAAGTATACATAAGCATTTAAAGATTATGATATTTAGAGATTGCCCCACGAGACTTAAAGGAGAACAGTATAATCTCTGAGACAAAATACATACTGTAAAAATGATTCTTGAAGCACCATGAAAGAACCCTCTGGAGAACATCTAGACATGCTTTTGAATGTGTCTGAAATATATAGGAACTGCAGTTTATATTTCAACTCAAAGTCTTTACCTTATGATGGAGTTACTGGAGGAATTGTTCACATTTTGCTCCATTTTGCTGAATCATTCTTTATGAAAATGTTCTCCACAGCGTTCTGTCATAGTGGCAACTATGGAACACTTTAAGGAGGTTATTGCGTTACTGCATTTATTTGATCAAAATACTGTAGAATTGAGAAATATTATTATATTTTAAAACGGCTGTTTTCTGTTTTAGTATATTTTAAAATGTACTTTATTCCTGTGATGGCAATGATTTATTCATTCAGATTTGGTCATCAAGAAACATTTCTTCTTATTGTGCTGCTAAACATTTTTGTGGAAACCTTGATACCTTTTATATCAGTCTTTGAGAAAAAAAAAAAACTTACTGACCCTCAATCTGTTTAAATGGCAGTGTATGCCTTTTATTTACTAACTTTGTATTTGAATTTGTATTTGCTTAATTAAATTTCAACTCCTGTGAGTTGAAACCTGTGAATGTTTCAGCCTTAAATTTGAATCAATACACAAAAGATACATCAATACATTAATACACAAATTAATTTACTACTTAAGAATATGTTGAGGTCCTATAGCTGATTAAGATGGTAATAGTTTCTTATTGGGACGTAAGCAATTTTCAGCATTTACAAGGGTTAGTCTGTGATTTTATTGCCGTCCAAATCCAGAATGCCTGTGTTTTTCTCCCACCACTTTTTTTTTTTCTTTACAAACACCAAGGCCATGTGGTAATTTAATTGCCATCCAAATTCACATCTCTGAGTTTACAAGAAGAAATTAATTAAAAATTCACTATTTAGTCCCTTTTTTGACCACTGCCAAACACCATAGCTAACTGTTGCATTTTGCTGTAATTTGCATATAATTGATTACTGAGAAAAAAAGAAAAAAACCCTGAAATGCTGAAAAATATTTTCAAGAACAATATTTTATAACTGCTACTCCACAGCGAGTGGGAGCTTTTAAAAGCAAAACGAAGAAAGAGAAGAAAAGCATGTAAACATTTGAAATTGGTCTTGATTATGGCAATACATTTTTATACATACCAAGCGGCTTTGTTTACCTTATGTAAATAAGTGGTTGCATTAACTTATTTTTGCTAGTCTCCACATTTTTAATGACATCCATCATTTTGTGAGATGAAATGCAGGACAGAAAACCATTTTAACTATAGCGTGTCTATTTCCCGTTTTTTAAACAGGAGATTTAAATAATCAAATAATATATATCAGATTATTAAACATGAATTTATTCTTCTTATTCCAAGCATGTGATATTTATTTAAAGCAGACAATCATGCAACTTGGATTAACGTCTAGTTTCTGTTACGAAATGTTTTCCCCATCATGTCCTTATAGTCTTATAGTTGAAGGGATAGTTCTTCTGAAAAAAAAACGAAAGTTCATTTATGCACCCTCCGCTGGTTCCAAACTTGTTTGAGTTTCTTATTCTGTTAAACACAAAAGAAGATATTTTAAAGAATGTTGGTAGCTGAACGCTTAACAGCAGCCATTGACTTCTGACAATGGCTCTTGGTCTTCTGACAAAAGTTATGGGCTTCTAGTAGACGGCCATGCTAACCAGTCAAACCCTTGAAAAACCTTGGATCTTATTGTTTGCTTATATGGATTTATGTGCAAAATGTATCATGAATCAGAGTGACTCATCTGTGTGATATTATCAGAACATCAAGCTGGTTTGAACTCATGCCTCCAGCCAAGATGCTGCAGAGCTTATATTGCATTCTGTTGTATTACAGTCACTTTCACAATCACAGCCATTATTCAAATCTCACTACAACAGTGCGTGGCTTGATGTGCACCACAGGCCCTCAATCAAGATTTGTGTTGCTTCAACATTCAGCGTGCTTGCTATTGAAGAGTCTAATCCAGTTACGCAGAATTCTGCAACATGTCAGATCCTTATCGAAATGTTTTCATGTTGTTCCCCTCACTAGAGTTACGGTTTGATCAAATTATAGTAATATGAAGGCAGTGGCCTCGTTCAAAGACATTTACAGTTAAACGGTGAACAACAAATACATATATTGAACACTGTTGTGGAAACGTAAGTATGTTTCAAAGAACTTGATAATTTTCGACAATGTTAAAGTGGAAGTGGTTGAAATATTTTAAGGCCTACTATATTTAGACATCAATACCAAAATTAATGTGCTGTGATGCAAGGTTGTGAACATAAGGCATATGAAACATAATACCATTTGGGAAAAGAACTGAGAGAAAACCAAAGAAGCTTTACAAACTACAGATTCGCCTTAACAAGCCGACTAGCGAATATGATATTCCCACAGCATGCATGCGTAGACGAGCCAAATCAACAACGACTCCTAAGCAACAAATGACAGAGAATGAAATGAAATGATGCAAGCAGTCTTCACTATCTGATCCTCCCTATAGGTCAGGCAGTCTTGTCTGCAGTTGCCGTGCTGCTTGGAGAATTGAATTCTCGACATGGTGCAATACTCACTCTTAGATTGCAGTATTATCAAAGACAAGGTGTATAATGCATGCAAACCGTCAGTGAAGGCATGTAGGTTGTTTTCACCCTTGGTTCAATGCTCGGTCCGTACCCGAATATGACTCTTCCCCCTTTCTGCTGCCCCCACTGGCCTCTTCAAGGGTAATTGTATGTTCGCAGTAAAAACATGAGTCTAGTACAGCATCTGATTACCATTATTATGGTGAATGGTAGGAAGATGCCAGCTTCACCGTTTTATCCATCATTTTGTTGGATTTTCCCCCGAAAAGTCTTCAGTGTCACATGATCCTTCAGAAATCATTATAATATGATGTTTTGCTGTAAAAGAAACATTTCTCATCATTATCTCATCCTTTTGTGTGAGTGTGGAAACGGTGATCATTTTTTAGTCTTTGATAAAGAAAAAAAATGCATTATTTAAAATAAAATCTTTTGTAACATTATAAATGTCTTTACTGTCACTTTTGGTCAATTCAATTCTTCATTGCTTAATTAAAATAGTTTCTTATCCACCTTATTTTTCCCGTAAGAGTGGGTGCAGCCATTTGTAATTTTTTTGTGTCTGGCTTCCGGTCTCATCCACTTCCAGCTATTTTTAGCTGCACAAAAAAGCTAATTTTGCTGCTAGATACTGCAAACTGGTGTGTCTTACCATATTATATTAATGTATTATCTTAATTATGAACACACTGGTTTGTAGTGCAAACTGTTTTACCGTTTACTGCACTTCGATATTCTTCTTGTTGCTTCCCTATGGCGGATTACAAACCGGACGTCTTAACACATTACCAGAAAACAGCTTACTTCCGCACTGAAAAATAAGGTGGATAGAAGAAGAGGAAAATACACCCAAAGTTTTGAATGGAAATGTAAGTGTATAATATAGAGTAGAGTAGGGGACCTCATTTACTTCTAGCATTTAAAACTACAGTAGTCAACATTTGAAGTGGATCGAAACTTTTCATTAAAGTCCCGAAATTAAAACATACCCGTTCTTGTCTTAGGACAACTTTGATAAACTTTTTTGATCCATTTTAAATGTTGACTACTGTAGATAATTTTTTTTTTCATGTTTTTAACATGATGAGCATGTCACTAACATGTTTTTAACATGATGTTGCTAGAATGCTTCTACCATGATTAACATGTTGTTAGCATGTTTCTAACATGATTAGAAATCTGTTTAGCATATTGGTAACATGATTATCATGTTGCTGGAAGGTGTTTTTTTCCAGGCGCATCTGCACCGCATTGAGATAAAAACATCTCAACTTTTCAGATTGCTGCAAGCGCACCACAGGTCGTGTGACAAGCACCAACCAGTCAGCTTTATCCTTTCCCGTAACAACATTGAAAGCTCAGCCAAGATGGAGGAACAGCTGATCACACTTGTACATTTTTAAATACATTTAGTAGCAGAGCTACTGCAAGCGATTTTGAAGTGCTGGAAATCCATTTATCCTTTGGTGAAACTTCCATGTCTTCATGGAGAATGCAGGTCATGGTTGCTAGCAACAGCCGACGCCACTGGAGCACAAGCAGGGTGCCTAACGTTTTCCATGCGTTTTATTTGTGACATATAAATGGCCCCTTACTTTACAAACATACACCTTTGTTTATGTTTGTGTGTTGCTCGGCAACCACTTTGTTGCAGTCACAACTGATTCTAAGAAACTTCATTGTTTGGCGGAAACATAAAACAAAAATTTTCATAGGGCGATTAGCATGCTGCTAGCATGTTTCCAGCACAATTACCATGTTGTTAGCATGTTTTTATCATGATTTGCCTGTTTTTACAATGATTCATGTTTAACATGGCTTTAGCATGATTAGCATGTCTCTAGGATGTTGCTAACATGTTTTTTTTTTTAAGTGAGTTTACATGTTGCTAACATGAAAGAAGAAATCCAGCTTAGAACCAGCTGATTTAGCCCAAAAAAGTTGAACCGGCTTATTACCTGCTGATTTAGCAAAAAAAGTTAAAAAACAGTTAAACCCAGCCGATTTAGTAAAAAGCCAGCTAAAAACCCACTATAACCAACTGATTTAGCAACCCTGCTGGAAAACAACAACAACAACTACAACAACAACAACAACAAAAGCTAAAACCAGCCTTAGATGGTTGGCTGGTTTTAGCTGGTCATCCAGCCTGGTCTTAGCTGGCTGGGAGACCAGCTGGTACAACAAGCTAAAACCAGCCACTTCTAGCTTAAACCAGCTAAGACCAGCCAACCAGCTGGTTTTAGAAGTTTATCCAGCAACAACAAAAAACATCTGATTTAGTGTAAAAAAAAAAAAGAAAAGAAAAATCAGATTGGTTGAGCGTTCAAAGCTGTTGTAAATTACTACAAACATACACCTTTGTTTACGTTTGTTGCAACCTCACCAGTTTTTAAGGAACAAAATTTTTCATAGGGCGATTAGCATACTGCTAACATGTTACCAGCACAATTATCATGTTGTTAGCATGTTTCTAGCATTATTACCATGTTGTTTTTAGCATGATTAGCCTGAACAGCTAACATCAGCTCATTTAGCAAAAACGGCTAAAAACCACCTAAAATCAGCCACACACACACACACACACACACAAGTTAGCAACCAGCTAACCAGCTGCTTAAGATGAAGTGCCCCGCTGAAGAAGAAGAAGAAGAAAAAAATCATAGAAACCATCAAAACCAAATTTTAATGGCTTTGACTACAAATACCATTACAGAAATTACAAACTTTTAACCAATAAAACCATTAAAAATGCTGTCCTGTAGTGTGGTTTGGGACATATTCCATTAGGATTTAGTGGTTTTGACAAGCCACCCATAGAAGGTGACCAATTACCAGTAGAAACTAAGAAGCACCATTAAACCAGTTTCCATTAAAACCAGTACAATTCTTATTATAACCAGTAAAACCATTACAAATTCTGTGATGGTTTCTAACACTTTTTTTTTCCAGCAGGGTAACTGGTTTAAGCTTGGTTGGTCTTTTAGCAGGTCTCCCAGCTTGATCAGCTAAAAAATAAAATTAATAAAATTAATGATAACAATAATTTAAAAAAAGTAGTAGATCAGTAAGTTAGCTTTCTCAAGCAACTACATGATTGCTCTTTATTTAGACAAGAGTTGTATAAAATATTGGCCATTTATAGGTAATCATTCATTAAAATTAAATAATTACTAGCCTATTGGTATCAACCAGATTTTTAATATTAATGCATCCATAATATTTTGTTAATCTGCGTGTAAAAATGGACATTTTTGCATGCATATTTAAGGGATTCCTGAGAGACACATAGGGCACATGTTCTTGCTTATTTATCTGATGAGAAACCATTGTTTGGAGTTTAATTAGTGCTAAACTAATTTCAACATAACACAATAGTTTAAATTCTTCCCATGATGCTTATCTTTGGAATTGTGATCTTAGCTTTGGGGGAAAAATAAACTCTTCTGTAAGATGGTGATTAACCTGGTTTACTGTGCATCAAATGTCCCTGGCGATAAAGCTATGAGAGAGGAAGCGTTTGCCAGTGCCAAAAACTCTCTAAGACTCTAAAAGACAACAGTTATTTATTTTGACACTTTCTTCATTCTTACCCAGACAGGTGGAAACGAGTTCTTCATAGTTACTTTTGACATTCCTTGGGCACTTACACACTTTAGAAAGCTCTGATGGAGCATTTGACGGATGGAGAATGTGCAAGATGCTTTTTGAGGGTGTGGAAAGAGCCGAGTCAGTTTGAAATCTAGCGGGAATACAGAAAGCCAAGACTGTATGACTTTCTTTCTTTCTTTGCTGAAACATAAAAGGGGAGCTTCTAAAGAAATCAGTCTATTCTATACCATGAAAGGAGACCGGTACTTTCAAGGCTGAAGAAAGATGCACAAGCATTAAGGAAGCAGCGCAAAAAAAAGTGGCCCATATGACTCATGCATTATATTCCAAAGTTTTCTCAAGTCTGAAGTTGTGATTCTTGGGGAAAAAAAGCATTGTGAGTCTAAGCAACTACTAATAATATACATTAGCTTAGATACTGTTTCACTGCATGTTTTTTCTTGACTCACTTGTGTATTTTAGAATCTCTGCTTCCTTTTAAAAACGCTGGCCAACTAAAAAGTTTCTCAGTCATGAAATCATGACAACAGTGCGGTAAAACCAGAGACAAGCAGAGGGTGACACAGCACTGTAGATGCGGAGCATAGTTTTCTTTGTGATTGAGCTTTGAGCACCTGTAAGTCAGCACCTCTGCACACCACAGCCTTGTTTCACTGCTAATGGCTGTCTCTGAGGAGCGCTGGGCCAACCTCACCTGCTTGCAACCACATCCCATTCTGTCTACGACGGCAGAGCCCTTGGGAGCCGTTGCCAGAGGAAGAGGAAAGAGAGTAGGAGGAATTGAATGAAGAGCAGAGCCAGGTGAGAAGGGTCCATCTCGCTTCTTCCTCCTCAAGCACTGACGGGCATTGTCAGGCTTTTTCGTCAAGGTGAAGACAAGGATAGAGCTCAGGGGCAGAGCAGAACGTGTCAGTTAGAGCTCGGCTGACATGTAGCCTGGAGAACGAGAGCTGAGAGTGGCACACTTCCACTTTACAGTGGAATTACCTCGTCCGGTCAGTGAAGACATGCAGTATTTATTGTGTTTTACATTTCTTGCAGTGATGGAATGCCCTTGGAGTAATCAGTACACTGATGGCTGAGTTTTGCTGATTGTGGAAGCAATTCTTCCTCTGACATGACCTAAATAAAATAGTGCCACAGAAACTTCTAGTTTTTCCAAACTGAGAAAAGAGATAAAAAGAGTGTGTTGGATGAACCAATGGAGAATATTTTCTTTTTGTGAACACAATTATCTGCCAGAACAAAACACTCTGAAATGAACAGCCAAGAAAACAAATTAAACAGAATTAGTTAAGCAAAAACAAACAATCAGAGGTTGAAAATCATAAATCCTTTGCATTTCCACAACTTACCAGCTGTCAACATGAATTAATTATGAACATAACTGCATGCTAAAGCATACTAATGATTTATGTGTTTGTGATTTGTCCCTAATAGAGTTGTTTGTAAATTAAAGTTGTGAAAATGCCCACACATTTTTATGGACACCTGAACCTTGCACAGCAGAGCTCTAATTATTGTTTAAAAACATAAACCAATAATAATTATAATATTAGTAATTCTGTATATATAGAAGAGATAAAATTAGAGATCAATCTATACATAAATACTTGATTTTTTGCTGAAATACTGTTAATCTTCATCGCTCAAAATTTGAAGGAATATCAGCTGTAGGTATACCACTGTTCTACCAATATGTTGCATTTCAGCAAAAGCCTTTATTTTGTGGAAACACTGTGATCAAAATGAGAGAACAATAACCACTGTAGCATGAAAGAAGATTACAACTAATGTTTTGGAGGGTTAAAGCTGTCATAAATTAGTAGGAAGTTTACACACCCTTGCTTTGACTGACTTCAGCATATCTGTGGCTGCAGAACATCACTAGTTCCCTCACACTGCGCTGGTGTGATCTTGGTCCACTTTTCTTCCACTCTCTTCCATAGTTTGGTAACTGTAGTGGGTTTCTGAACTGGCAAGCAATTCCAGCTGCAGTGCTGAACCAATTCCCCGCTGAGAGTCTCTGCATTATTCTGTCTTCTTTTGCATTTGTCTTACAGAGATGACCTGCCTTTTGGGGGGACTTAAATGAATTAGTGTTTTTGTAAACCTGCAAAATTCGAGAAATCTCGGAATTGGAATGACCAACTTCTCTTGCAATGGCTGAAAGTGTTATCCCTTTGGCTTTCATCTGGACAACCTCCTGTCGCAGGGTTTTAGTCACCTTAGAGCAGCCCACTATCATGCAATCTCACTAAAAATTGGAGGAATTCTACCAGTTACATAGGGTTTGTCATATACAGTCATGGCCAAAAATATTGGCACCCTTGCAAACTTCTCTCAGAAAATTATTCCAATTGCAAATGTTTTGGTATTCATGTGTTTATTGTTTTAGTTTGCACTGCAGCAACACCCAAAAACAGAGAAGAAAAGTCAAACTTAATAAAATGTCACACAGAATTCAAAAAATGGACTGGACAAAATTATTGGCACCATGTCAAAATTGATTGTAGGAAATAATTGCTTTTAAAGCATGTGATGCTTCTGTAATTTGTATTTAGACACACCTGTGGCAAGTAACAGGTGTGGGCAATATAGTAATCACACTTACAACCAGTTAAAATGGAGAAAAGTTGACTCAACCTTTGTGTTGTGTGTCACACTGAGCATGGAGAAAAGAAAGAAGTGTAAAGAGTTTGTGGATTTGAAAGAAAAAATTGTGTAAAAACATGGACAATCTCAAATCCATCTCCAGAGATCTTAATGTTCCTGTGTCCACTGTGCGCAATATCATTAAGAGGTTTACAGCCCATGGGACTGTAGCTAACCTCCCTGTACGTAGACGGGTGAGGAAAAATTAATGATTAATGATAACAATTGTTCGAATGGTTGATAAAGAACCCCAATTGACTTCCAAACAAATTCAAGCTGATCTGCAGACACAGGGTACAACAGTGTCAGCTCGTACTATCCGTTGCCATCTGAATGAAAAGAGACGCTATGGTAGGAGACCCAGGAGGACACCACTGCTGACACAAAGACATAAAAAAGCGAGACTGGAGTTTACCAAAACTTATGTGACAAAACCACAATCTTTCTGGGAGAATGTACTGTGGACAGATGAGACAAAAGTAGAGCTTTTTGGTAAAGGACATCATGGCATTGTTTACAGAAAAAGAAATTAGGCCTTTAAAGAAAAGAACACAGTCCCTCCAGTCAAACATGGTGGAGGTTCAAAGATGTTTTGTGGTTGCTTTGCTGTTTTGTAGCATTCCATGCCTTGACTGTGTGAACGGTATCATGAAGTCTGATGATTACCAAAGAATTTTGGGGCGCAATGTAGTGGCCAGTGTCAGCAAGCTGCGTCTCCACCAGAGGTCATGGGTCTTCCAGCAGGACAATGACCTGAAACACACATCAAAAAGCATTTAGAAATTATTACAAACAAAGCGCTGGAGAGTTCTAAAATGGTCAGCAATGAGTCCAGATCTGAATCCCATAGAACACCTGTGGAGAGATCTCAAAACAGCAGTTGGGAGAAGGCATCCTGAATCTGAATGACCTGGAGCAGTTTGCAAAATAAGAGTGGTCCAAAATTCCAGTAGAGAGGTGTAAGAAACTCATTAATGGTTGCAGTAAGCAAATGATTGCAGTTATTTTTTCCAAAGAGGGTGCTCCAAATATTAAGTTAAGGGTGCCAATAATTTTGTCCAGTGCATTTTTTGGGTTCTGTGTGGAATTGTATCAGATTTTACCTTTTTTCTCAGTTTTTTTTTTTTTTTTTTGTGTTGTTCCAATGCAAATAAAAAAGAAATAAACATGTGAGTGCCAAAACATTTGCAACTGCAACAATTTTCTGAGAGAAGGGTTGCATTTTCTGACAGAATTGCAAGGATGCCAATATTTTTGGCCATGACTGTAATTAAGGTTTATTTATTATTAATTAAGGTATATATATGGAATTATTATTTTTATTATTATTATAAATGTCCCATACATAGTTGGCATTGTTTATTTTTCTTCTGGCATGTCACCTAGAATGCTGTACCCTGCATATGTCAGTGTAGAGTTTTCACTCTGTATACTGTAGATGCACTTTGTTTCGGTCATTTTCCCATCTCAATTTCAACTTCAGTTTGACAATTTTCAGAAACTATACAGTGTCACCTTGAATCTTGAAGCCTTCTCTTTCTGCTTATGGATCAGTATGCACTGTCAGCATCTTGTGGACAGTTGGGAAGCTGGAAATCCCACCTGTTAATGATGTGTGCGTGGTATGTGTGTCTGCTGTGTCACAATCTAGTGGCCGCCACCTCCCCTCCTCAGTGGAGAATGTTGAATATTTCAGATGTTGTTTACCTGTCACTTTCTCTGAGCAGCTGCAGATAGATATTCACTCTAGTGAGGCTCTGTCAATAAGACAGCCTCCCATCTTAACCCCAGCAGGACTGCAGAGTTAGGAATTCAATTATTGATGAATATTTCATTTGTGAGGGCTCTTACTTGGGTCTAGGAACAGTCTCAGTCCATTACGTGTGCGAGTGCATGTATATGATTTTAAAGGATGTATCTAGACACGTGATTCTGAGAGTGACTGTGTACAAAAGAAAGGCCTGCTTCATTTATAATGACATTAAAGGAGAAGTCAACTTCCAAAACAAAGATTCACATATAATGTACTCACCCCCTTGTCTTCCAAGATGTTCATGTCTTGCTTTCTTCAGTTGTAAAGAAATTGTTTTTTGAGGAAAACATTTCTGCATTTTTCTCCATATAATGGACTGATATGGTGCCCCGATTTTAAACTTCCAAAAGGCAGTTTAAATGTCGCCAAATAAGGTTGTAAATAATCCCAGCCAAGAAAGAAGGGTCTTATCTAGTGTAACGATCGGTTCTTTTAATAAAAATAATACAATTTATATGCTCTTTAATGCCAAACGCTCGTCTTGTCTTACTCTGCCTGAACTGTTTTTGTTCCGGTTCATGACAGTTAAGGTATGTCGAAAAACTCCCATCTCATGTTCTCCCTCAACTTCGAAATCGTCCTATATCGCTGTTCTTCTCCTATATCTTCTTTGCATGTTCACTTTGCAAAGACTGGGTTGGTACTTCTGCAGCGAAGTAGGATGATTTTGAAATGATTTTTGAAGTTAAGGGGGAAAATACAATTGAAGTTTTTCGACATGCCCTAAATGTCTTGAATCAGAATACAGTTTAGGGAGAGAAAGGCAAGACAAGCGTTTGAGATTAAAAAGTATTTAAATTGTATATATTTTTTAAATTAAAATAACTGATCGTTTCCCTAGATAAGACCTTTCTTCCTTGGCTGGGATCGTTTACAACCACATTTGGGATCGTTCGAAGCCGCATTTAAACTATCTTTTGTAAGTTCAAAATCAGGGCACCATACCAGTCCATTATATGGAGAAAAATGCAGAAATGTCAAAAAACAAAAACAAACATAATTTCTTTACGACTGAAGAAAGAAAGACATGAACATCTCGGATGACAAGGGGGTGAGTACATTATATGCGAATCTTTGTTTTGGAAGTGGACTTTTCGTTTAACTCTTTGTTTTAAGACTTTTTATTGGTTGTTCATCAGGCTTTTAGACAGCATGCGGAATCACCATTAAAGTATCTTAGAAGTTCTTTTACGTATGTGACTTGTGCACTGTGATACAGTAACTTTTTGTCAGAATCAAGAAGGCTTATAATACTTATAGTGCACTACATTCAGAAGAATATAGTGCTGTGTCTTGTTCTGTTTACTGTATGAGTGATGAAGCTGGTCCTGCTGTCATAAGTTTACCTACCTGGCTTGAATCTGCATAGTGTTAGCTTCTTCCTCCAGTGTGACTCGATCTGAGTCTGCTAGTTTAATTGTTGTGTAAATATGCTGTAGCTGCAGAGATGGAGGACAGACTGCCACAAACTGAAACCATAGCAACAACAAATACCTGCCTTGGGATGGATGGAGAAGGGCTTTGGGCTAATTTCTTAAGACAACAAATCATCTGAAGGTTTCAGCTGCCTGAAGGGATACTTTTTAAAATTGATCTTTATTAATAAAAGCAATAAGATGATTTAGTTAATTGTAGGTACATGTGAGGTTATGTTCAACATGGCATGCTATCATGCTCCTACTCCAATTTGAATTTGGCTAGAGGCAGTTGTGGTTTCAAGGGTTGCATGCACTCCTCTGTGTACAACAACAGCCTTTGGCCATTGATATATTCACAAACAGGGCTCATTTTATCTTACTGCTTGTATGTAATATGCTCAAATTGACCTAATTCATTTCAAAACGAAAATGTCAGAAACAGACAAATGAACTTGATATCAACTTTGACCTAAATATCTCCGTTGTGATGCATTAACTTATCAAACTGACAGTAATTAGGATATTTAAATGAGGAATATCACACGAGCAGCAGTGATTCTGTGATTCGGCCGTAGACACAAGGCCGCAGATAATCACAACGTGCTCATATATAGCCATATCACATGGCTACGAGTGTAAAATTGCATTTACATAACAGTTTGACGTGTATATAAAAAAGAGACAACAACAGAGTGTCTTTAAAAACCCTCTTTTGGTGCAGAACTACTTCCTTCCACCACAGATTCAAATCTCAGTTTGACAGTTAAACAGCTGAGCCCAAGCCTCCGTTACTAATTCAAAAACGTCACTTTAGAACTAGTAACAACTAGAGCTCATTCTATTATGTGGAGTATTATGAGAGAGATCATCTGTCTATTACCTGCATCTGATGCCAGCATTCATTCTTCAGGTTGATCTTCTATCCATAATCACAAAATCGGTTTGAGTATCCACTGAGAAAAATTAAGTCTTTGTCTTAGTTAAGGGGATTTCTCATGATGGTGCTAGTCAGTGCATTTGCCTAAAGCAAAATCGATTTGCTCTGGAGCGAGTAATAGATTAATAAGACCAAAGATTGTTGTTTAATATATCCAAAATTAATTATATCTTGTGTAACACCATCTACATAAGAGCCAGTGGCAAATTCCAGAAGGACTGGCTGAGATAAAGCCGTTTTTGGTGGGTAGTCTCAGCCTCAGATGTCACACCCACAGACCATTAATTAACGTACACAATTAACGTACAGAAGTAGTGTAGCAAAAAATCCAACAATAGTAAAAAAGAGATGAGCATTCTCAGAGCAGAGCAATTTAATTACACAATAGCGAGTACAGGACTGACATAATTTCAACACATCTGTGTCCTTATTAGCAATGCATAGACAGATCAACCTTCATTCAAGTCATTTCTCCAAAATGATTAAAATCCCTACTTCTATTTTGTTTTATCAGGACTGCTTTTGGATCTTGCTGTGAGTGCATTGTTTGTCTTGTACAGCCGAGCTCTGAGCTTGCCAAGGCTCATACTGGCTGAAATCTGTTCTCCGACTAAGCTTCATTAGTTCAGTTTGAGATGTAGTTGAATTTGCATTCTGAATGACATATGGAGGAGCTTGCGAGCTGTTCGCAATAAAAAATAGGGTTTGTGGGCAAAAGGGTTGTATGGCATTCAGAATTGATTGTTTAAAAGTTCCATCTGCTTACCTGTCTGTTTGTTTGTCACATGTAAAATATACATATTTAAATCTATATTTAACTAACTTTACAGAAGACAGACAGTGAATGCATAGGCTCACAGTATGTGTTACTTGCCATAACTGTCAAAAAAACAGTCAGAAAATGAAAGGTCTCATTACTAATGTTTCCTTTCATTCATTTGAAAAATCATCATTTAAGAGCCAGTGGGAAAGCAGAGCGCACAAAACCTGCCTGTGCTGGCAGTCGAGCAGCGTGGGGCACGAGGGTGGTGGCACCAGGCAGAGAGGTTTCGCTGTCCTCATGCTGTCCCTAAGAACTGCAGTCATTAGCCGCACAATTCCGCATCTCTGTAGGGGCCGCACTCCGCTCCACTGCATGCCTGCACAAATGAAATGACTTGCTGGTAATAGAATGGCTGATTTCACAGCACCGGTGCCGAAAAACATGCAGCCTTCACACAACCCGTCAAGGACAAATGCAGCTAAGAGATGCTAATGGTTTGCTTTGCTGTTTGATGGATTTTATGAAGCAAGAAAGGAAAATCACAGTGATTACGGAATGCTTTTTTAGCCCAATGAGACACTAAGTGAGATATATTACCGCATAAATTCAATTTACCGTGTGACAGAGTCGAAATCCCAGAATTCTCTCCCAGATATTGTTTGGACTCGATGCATGTTTGGATTTCAAGGACATGGGGAGGGCCGTGGTTTTGTTCTTACAGCATGAAGCCAATTTTTTGTTTTCTATGCATAAAATGCCCAGAGCTATTTAGTATCTTGTTGAATGTGTATGTGGGGATGCACTTTATGATGGTGTGTTGGTTGTGGTTGATTTATGATTGGGTCTCCAGAGGGCCACAAAGTCACGGAGCTGATATCAGTACCATTAAGAAATCTGAGTAAACAAAAATAATTTAATACTGGGACATTTCTGAACTAGTTTTTCCTCTGCATTGCATGGGGAGTTTGTTCAGTGACTCCAATGCAATGACCTTTACTTGATTTTGGAAAAAAACACAAAACAAAAGTTTTTCAAGGGATTTGGGAAATCTAGTGCCTTTTTTATATTACATCAATAAGCCCCAAGAATGGTGAAAGAAAGGGTAAAGGTAGAGAAAGAAAAGAAAGAAAGAAAAAGAAATGGAGGAAAAGGAGAATGAAAGGATGAACGCAAAATGACAAAATGGTGAAGGAAATGGTAAATCTAAAGAAAGAAAGAAAGAAAAGAAAGAAAAAGGGTGAAAGTATGACAGGATGAATGCAAAATGACAAAATGGTGAATGAAAGAAAGAAAGAAATGTAGGAAAAAGAATGAAAGGGTGAAAGTATGAAAGGTTGAACACAAAATGGTGAAGAAAAGGGTAAAAGTGGAGAGAAAGAAAAAGAAAGAAATTTAGAAAAAAGAGAATGAAAGGATGAACGCAAAATGGTGAAGGAAAGAATAAAAGTGGAGAACGAAAGAAAAGGAGAATGAAAGGGTGAAAGTATGAATGTAAAATTTGAAGGAAACGTGAAAAAAAGAAAGACGGAAAGAAAGAAAGAAATGGAGGAAAAGAGAATGAAAAGATGAACGAAAAATGACAAAATGGTGAAGAAAAATGTGAATCTGAAGAAAGAAAGAAAGAAAGGGTGAGGGTATGAAAGGACGAACGCAAAATGACAAAATGGTGAATGAAAGAAAGAAAGAAATGCAAGGTTATGTGGCTACAGTGTTTATTGTTTCATTCTATAAATTATATCACATAATATTAGAATATTTAGAATTTATATTTAAATATTAAAAATATAAATATTTAGAGTTTAGTATACAATCCATAGTATATACTTTGTAGTATACAGGAGGCAGTGTGTTAGAATGCCATTCCAAATATTAAAGTGAAGGGTTACTTATATAAATAATGCTAAGAAATATTATACAAGTTTTTCTTACAGTGTGAAAAAGAAAAACAAACATTATAATTACATGAAAGTACATATGAAGGCAGAACTTATGGCCACTGGTCACAGACCCCCACAAAACCCTGTTCCACTCTTATTACATCCCATGTGCTCTTTGTGCTCAGTTTTACAGTATATCACCCCTCTAGAATAACATGATGTACACTGCAGAGATAGAACAGAGCGCAATGTTAAGACTTTGTACATTTAGGCTATATTTATTGCCAATGCTCTGTTCTTTTCATATCTCAAGGTTAAAACAGTTCTTTAACTACATGCAGACATAATTTTTCATTAGGAACGACGAGTTAAAAACTATATCCATATCATATGATAATTTGATAGTTGTACCAGAACACTGATCTAGAAACCTGTCCTACTTGTTAAGCATGACCACCATTAACAGTTTGTGAGTAGGGCACTTAATGCATCTGTCAAGTGCTTATTATACAATTATTCCTCAATGTTAGTGTTCATGCTGTTTTTCATAAAACAGTTTGATGCTGTTTTCTATTGTTTCTTAAAGCACTCTTAGTTTTGCACCTTGGAACTGTACTACTGATTATAGATGGTGAATTCCAAAAAAAAAAAAAAAAAAAACCCACTACTGCCAGAATAGTCTTTTTTTATTTCACTCCAGACATTGTGATATCCTTCCTCCAACCTGTTTGCATTTCTTTAACCAGAGTTCCAAATCATTGCCCAGCTCGCATGGTGCCAAACAGCTGTGTCAATTTTAGTGCCATGACATTAATTCCAGACTAAGCTATCATCTTCCTTCCACTCATGCTTTCCAGATCGACTAACACACGACATCCTGTCTTCCCTTGTGTCTGTATTAAGTGCCGAGGCCACGCGTTCTGATAGGTAGTGCCATGTATAGCCATATTTATTGTGACAGTTAAATTACAACCTTGTAGTGCAGTCATCCTTCACTTTGCACAGCTCCATATCTGGACTCAGGGTTCACACCAGCACATGCACACACTACCTCCCATGGTGGAGACTCTCCTTGTGATGCAATGGAGTAAACTTTCCATGTGAGGCAGTGTTGTGTGAATGCTATAGAACAAAAATAATCTTTTTTAATGGATGTGTGAACTGGAAGTTGCTGCTAACTTTATTTCAGTGTAGTGACATATTTCCAACTGAAATGGAATACCGAATAGAGGGCAGGGTTTAATTTTAGCACTCCTGCTCTCTGTCTCTCATGCACAGCAATTTAACGTTTGGAGGGGCGTAATTATGAATATTCTGCCCAAGCCATCAAACTGACGTCATCAAGTTGCCTTAATCGTTTACCTCAAGACTAGCAATGTGCGTAAACAAAGTAAATAAAATTAATTTGGAATTCATTATGACTTTAATCAGTTTTGTTTTACAGTAAAACTAACAATTTCTGGCTCAGAGTGGGAAAAATGTAATTGTGTTTTTAAAAATAATACTTTCATAATATGCAGCTTTATATATCAGAATTAAAGCTATTTCTTGTATTTGCAACTTGTACAGTATCTCAGTGTGCAACCCAAAGCAATTTTTTCTCATATTGTGATTTTCTTGCAACTGTGACCTTATATCTCATATACTGTATAATGTGCAACTTTATATGCCATAATTAGAATTGTTTCAGGTAATCAAGACTATATTATTTATAAATGTGCAACTTCATTTATGAAAAATTTTCTCATAGTGTGCAACTTTATTTCACAATTGCAACTATTTCTCATGGTGTGAAACTTTTTTGCACTGTTGCAGCTTTTCAGTTTTGACTTTTCCTCCCACAACTGTGACTTCTAAAAAAAAAAAAAAAAAAAAAAAAGATTTTTTTTTTGAGAATACTGTATGTCTAATACTGTAACTAAATTTTAAGAATAAACTTGCAACTTTCATTTTGCACAGTGTTCTTAAATTTGCACTTCTAATTAAAAGTAAATTCATAATTTTAATCAGCTAAGAAAAAATAATTATTCAAAATATATTCACTGATAATAATCTTATGGTTAATGTATCTTGGTTTAAAGACGTTTAAAAAAGGGATGTGCAAGAATAGTTGACTAAACTTGCAGCTAGTCAATACTGGAAATACTAGTCTTTGTTATTTATTTACTTATTGCACATTTATTTTTTCTTTATATATTTTTTTCACAAAGGCTACATTCTATGTAGGCCCATTTCTGTCACTGAATAAAAAAATAAGAAAGGTAATTGAGACTTTTCATCTCACAATTTTGACTTTTTTTTTGAGATGTAATCTTTAATTCTGAGAAATGATGTCAAAATTGTGAGATAAACTAGCTGTTCTAAAAATTAGTGATAGAAAGTTTCAGAATTACGAGAAAAAAAGTCAGAATTGCGTGATATAAAATCAGAATTGAGAGAAATAAAGTCTAAATTGTGAGTTTTTGACTGTTTCTCGTAGTTGCGAGTTTATATCCCCTTTATTCTGACTTAATAACTTGCAGTTTATATCACAATTCTTAGAAAAAAGTCAGAATTGCGAGTTTATATCTTGAAATTCAGACTTTATTTCTAGAAATTGTTTATATCTCGCAATTCTGACTTTATAACTCACAACGCAAGTTTATATCATGCAATTCTGAGAAAAAAGTCAGAATGTTGAGTTTTTATCTTGCAGTTCTGACTTTATAATTTGCAATTGTGAGTTTATATCACAGTTATGGGAAAAAAAGTAAGACTTGTAAGATTATATTACTATATAATCTCGCAATTGTGAAAAAAAAAGGGATTTTAAAAACTCACAATTACCTGTTTTATTTTTTATTCAGTGACGGAAACAAGCTTCCAAAATCTTCAAATTAAAAATCTGGAGTGGAAAACAAAATAATTTCATTTTACCTCAGACTTTCATTTTCTCTGTATCACTCACAGTGGGTTCAGAGAAATGTCCACTTGGAAGATGAGCACAAAACTATGAATTCCACAAAATTTTGCAGTTTTTGTCCATGCCAGGCTTGCCTAGGCTTATTATGTTATCGTTGTGAGAGAAAAAACTGGTATGAAATTTTGTGTTTAAAGGTATTTAAAAATGAAACTTGACAATAACAGATACTTTTTATACACAAGAATCAAATTAATTTAGCCATGGCATGCATCCCTTATAAGGATTTTTACTGAAAAGTAGGACTCTGGCCTTGGCTGTCCACAGATGCATAAGTAAACTCACAAGTCCACTTTTCTTCCCTCACTCAATTCTCTCTCTCTCTCTCTCTCTCTCTCTCTCTCTCTCTTTCGCTCCCGTTTCTTGCCCCTTTAAAATTTATTTACCATTTAATGCTATTCTTTCAGAGAGGCACTTGTTCTGTACTGGCTCCTCAGAGGGTGGCATTTAATAGCTTATAGTCAGAGTATGCCACTTAGACCCGCCACTGATGCCTGAGTTTTAATGAACAAGACTCTGTTACTTACTGCCTGACGACTGATAAGCGCCACTGAAGGGAAAAAGGCAAAGGAGAGATGGGATTTCAGAGTACAAGCTGAGAAACAGTAGTGTAAAAAGTATGAACAGGTTAATGAAGTCGAACAGTGAGCAGAAAGAAGAAAACCCAGCAATTTAAAAGAAAAAAGGAACACGGTTAGAGGACGTTATTTAGAACTCGGTGAAAAGACCAACTACCACCGTGCATTGTGAAACCCCCGCATGTACTATAGAGACAAAAGGACAAAGGAACATCTACTAACAGAAGAAAGAAAAAGCAGTTAAAAGAAACAGTCTTGGTTCTGCCCTCTCCAGGGGGAGAACTCCAGCATGCCATCATCGTTCCTCTTACCTTCAGCTAACCAGCCAGCATGGTGATCTTTCTCTTTCAGCCCAGATGGTGTTGTGGGTAAATGGCTAGCAGGAGGATGTGGGGATTTGTGTTTTTAATGCTACTCCAAATGTGTCCTCGGATTGTCCCGTCACGTACAAAGTGACACGTTGTCAAATGACTCGTCAGTCAAATGGAAATCCTCCCTTCTGATATTTTTCTGATAATTTGAAGCAAACCTTTTTGACCTTTTTTTCTGCTCAGAACAGATAAAGCAGATAAAGTCTTATGTTGTCAAGAAGCAATACTGAAATGTTGGAAGTTAGCAATCACAGACAAAAAAAAATCTCTGACATGCAGGAGCGGCAAACCATTTTAGAATTAGTTGTTAAAATAAAAAGGTAAGATTTTTTTCCATTTTCCTTGATATATAAACCTCTGATATATATAATATACATACACATACACACACAACAGTTCTTTCTGGTCCTCAAATCTAATTGGCTGATAAGAGTGCGATATTAAAGTGGTATCAGAACTCCAACATCCGTTTTACAGTTTGTAATTGTATCACTCCACTTGCGAACGCGGTACTTCTTACAGCAAATGTGGTTACACATGAGATATAATTCATTATGGGTAAATCTAACGGTAGTCTTTGGTCTCATTATTGTATTATTTGTTCCAGAGAAGATAGTTTTGGCAAAATCGCATGTTTATGTCAATTCAATGCTGTATATCAGAGCACTGCCTTTGCACTTTTGACTAAATTGCCTGGCAATGTTTATGATGGCTGTTGTTATTGATTAAATATTATTATATTTATATTGAGAAACGGTGCGTATTCGTGGTGGTGATTGTAGTTATTGTTCCATTAGATGGCGACAAGAGAGTTTTTATGAGTCAGCAGTAAAGACTTTCACATTGAAAAGTTCACGCTATAAACAGAAGTTATTTTTAGTTTTGAACAACAGCTTGATGCAGCGAACAAACGCTCTGAGGAGCAAAATTACCCTTAACAGATGAAAGGATATTAACATTACGAAGATAACACTTTTCTTCAGCAGATATTCAAGCTAAAGTTTATTGTGAATATGAGAACAATCTGAATAATGAATGCTGTATCAGATGCAGGTAATTACACTCGCAGAGTCCATCTCTCTTTCACAATACTCTGCATACAGTGAGCTTTTAATACAGTAATACAATAATCTTTTAATGTAGCAAATCAACATTCCTTCTTTACTAATTCTAAAGTGACGTTTGCAAATTATTAATGGAGGCTTGGGCTCAGCTGTTAAACTTTCAACTTTAGATTTGAATCCATGGCGGAAGGAAGTAGCTTAGCACACAAGAGGGCTTTTAAAGGCACTTGTGCCATTTAACTGTTGTATAAACGCAATATCACACAAGTAGACGAGAGAGATGGCTGTATATCAGCACGCTGTGATTGTGTTACGGAGGTTGCTGCGTGCTGGATG
>JAHKKF010492618.1:0-10486 GCA_019740295.1 Labeo calbasu
AAAAACCAAACTGACCAGAATCCATGGATTTAAACTGATCTCTGGAAGGTAAAGGTGGTTTCTCATTCTCAAGGTCTTTGTGTTGAACCTCTTTGTGATTAACTTGGTTGTTCCTGTGATGAAAAAAAGTCATTTATTTTAGAGTGTAAACACATTTTGTGTAATAATAGGCATTTAGTCTCTAATAAGCTTGACAGACTTACTGGTTTTTAAAATTTGTGTGACTGTAATGATTTGGTTTTGATTGGGTACTGTACCAGGCAACTAGAAAAAGGGAAAACAAAGATTGATGGAGTGAAATGAAAAATGTTAAATTAAATTACTACATTTATTAATATTATATGAAACTGCTATAATAATGACTAATGAGGCAGAAAGTTTATTTATTATCAACTATGCTTTTGAGTCCAGTTAAGCAAAATGACCGAAGGTTGTTTTCTGCCATTTCAAACATTCAGTTCAAAATACTTTTAAATTCTAATCAGTTTTGTAAATTCCTTCCTTTTTTTTGTAATAGCTATAAACAAGTGAGTTAATTGGTGATAAATGAGCTATAATGAACTACTCTGAACTAAACTCAACTGCTTTTTCTAGCCAGTAATAGTAGAAGTATTATTTATATGTACTGCAGTAAATAGTGTGACAATTATCTTGTGTTGAACAGTCTCTGTAGAGTTTCCAGATGTATTTTACCTCTTTTACTGATGCAAACATTGATGAGTATGAAAATCATTACTATCACCAGAGACACCACAATGATGGCCAGCAGTAATGCCGTCCAGAAATACTGACGTAAAAACTCCATCTACGAAATGAAACATAGAAAATGTTCAGATTTTATGATACATATGTGACCCTGGACCACAAAACCAATCATAAGAGTCAATTTTTTGAAACTGAGATTTATACATCATTTTAAAGCTGAATAAATAATAAGCTGGAAGATACAACTATTTGGCCAGGATACAACTATTTAAAAATCTGGAATCTAAGAGTGCAAAACAATCTAAATATTGAGAAAATCACTGTTAAAGTTGTCCAAATGAAGTTCTTAGCAATGTATATTAGGGGTGAGCGGGGCACAACCTAACGCGAGGTTAGTTGTAACATGCGTGGTTTAAAATTTTCCACACACGCTAGCGTAACCAAATTTACGGCATTTACTAGTTGCCATAGCAACACTATACAGAGAAAAAAGTGCGCCAAAACACAAAAGCCTTTTGAAGATATCGCTGAATATTTATTTTACCATAGCAGAAGTACATTTCTGGATGAAGTAAATTTTTTCATTTTCATTCAAAATGAGTCAGATCTGCTATTATTTTAATCTCCAATCTGTTATTTATCAGTTTATTAATGCTCGTCAAAAACCAAAAGACACAAACCACTTTTATATTCCAGTTGCGCTGATGGGGAACCTTGTAACACTGCGTTACAGTCTGCCCCTCTATTATTAAACAATGCTTTTCTATGACATGAGCAATGTAATTTTCACTATTTACTTTTATGGATTTGAAAAAGAAACCACAAGAAACAGGTGAATAAAGACTGACAATCGATATTTAATGTTAAGAAATTATTATTTCAAGAAATGTAAAGCATTTTGGCCCGTTTATGTGTTTCGTGTTCTATGAGAGCTGTGTGTGGAGGGAGGGAAGTGTTTTGGTTTTTTTTGAAAGTCTGAATGTGTTTCATCTATTTGCGCACATTGTTTTGAACTAAACTGTAGTTATATAGCTGTGTTTTGCGTGTTCATTGTGAAAATTCTTTAAAAACGCCATTATTTTGTTTGAATTTTTTAATTATTTTATTTTATTGACAAAATATTTTAGTTTGTCGTGTATATATTTTTTTTATTCGATCAGACAACATTTTAAGCTGTCATATGGTCATGTTACAACGTGCCTCTTACATGTTACAATGTACCCTACATACCGGGCATGTTGTCACTTTTTCACATCCTTTCTTTTGAGGTAAATAACAAAAACGTACACACTGTAATTATGAAACAAAGCTACATATTTGTACTAGACAAGTGTGAAAATAACGTGGATAAAAAATTATACTCTGAACCCCAACTGAGAGATTCAAAAAGTGTTAGGTTGTGCCCCGCGATCCCCTACTAATCAAAAGTTTTGATATATTTACGGTAGGAAATTTACAAAATACCTTCATAGTACATGATCTTTACTTTATATCCTAATGATTTTTGGCATAAAAGAAAAACCGATCAATTTGACCCATACAATGCTACAAATATACCCGTGCGGTCTTATGACTTGTTTTGTGGTCCAGGGTCACATATCACATATCACTCATAATGATGTTTTGTTCCTCATTATGATAAATATCATACTTGTAACTCCAGCTACTTCTCCTTTTCAGCACTGTTCGGGCACATGCTTGAAGTTTCTTATTTTCCAGTCAGCTGTGTTTCCTGGGTGGAGAATGTTAGCCTAGTTTTAATATGCTTTCAAGTATTTTGAAATGTTAGAAAACGAATCCATATGTGGGAATGAATGCAGTCATTTTCATTTGTACTATTTTAGATTTATCTCTATGGCACACAAACAATGTCTCTTTAGCTCTATCATGCCCACAGCAGTCATCCTGCAAGAGACCAAGCTTTAAACATGATTAAGTGACTTCCTGCATCATTCTTTTATTAGCACTGGCTTATGCGACCTAATTTGTCTCACTCTACTGACCTTCTCAGTTTTTAAATTCATTTATTTTAATAGTATTTTAATAATTGTAGTAATGTACAACATTTTCACACAGAGAATTAGAAAATAGATGTTATTCATAATTAAATCATTCTCACTTGGTAAAGTGCAGATTCACACAATCTAAAATGCATAATGTATATTGTAAACGAAAACAGTAGATAACACACTGAATGGATCTCAGACCTTGGTTTTAACATTGAATGTAGAGAATTGATTGTAATGATGTATTTCCGTATTCTAAATCACACTGAAACTGCTATTTATATTTTATAATCTACACTTGATTTTCTTTTTCCTAATAAAAACTCAACTGTTTTAAAATAGCTGTTCACATATTTGTGAAAATAAAAATAAGATAACACATAATTACCTTTGTCTTCAGTACGGGTCACATCAGTCTTGCGTATGTTCTGCAAAATGCCAATAACAGAAGTGCTACAAACATCTGGGTATTTAAATAAATGATTCAGTTCTTCAGAACGTCCAGCCTCTTTCCACCCACCAGCCCTTCTACATAAACTGTAGGTCTGTGTGACTCAGATATGTGTTGTCAGTGAATTGTACATCGACTGTGTGTGGTGTTTTTTGTAAGCTGTGGGGAGTTAAACTCGAGAGAGTGCAACTGAGGGATGGTGTAACACAAGAATAGAACTTCTGCTATTCTGCAGAGATCTGAATCCAACCACGTAATTCGCTGTAATCTTAAAGAGGGGCTGCTATATATTTATAGTGGGTGTGGCCTCAGGGATTTATTTGTTTATTTATTTGTGGTATAGTGGGTGTAGCCACTACAAATTTTAGTGCATTATTCATGAGTGTATTTATTTATTTAATGTGGTCAACATAAGCCTTAATAAGTCTGTTTGTTTCAGAAGTGTATTGTTAGTTGAGAGATGTCTGTGTTTTTTGTGTGCTGTGGGGAGTTGAACTCAAAAGGGAGACAGAGAGATGGTGTAAAACCAAAACAGCACTTCTGCTTTTGTGAAAATCACTGAATTCAGGCATTTAATTTCAGCTGTCAGTCTCACAGTTGTTCTGCTGAATTGGTGAGATAAAGTAGGATCTAAACACAGCGGTCATAGTCTCTTCTTTATTAAACAAAGTCACAACATACGTGAACACAAGGCAAACCACCATACAGACAATGAACTAAGGAAAACACAGAAATTACATAGACACACCAAATCAAAGTAACCAGTAATAAGGTAATGAATTAGTAGTGGGAAAATAGAGCAAAACTGTATATATGCTTGACAATGAGCTAGTTAGGAGAGAGGCTTCATTATAGTAGGCATGGCCTCTGCATTTAGGTATTTGTTTTTTTATTCAATCATTGTGGAGAAGTTGTTTCAGCGAATTGTTCATGAGATTATTGATTGATTGATTGATTGATTGATTTAGTTGATTTTATTGGTTAATGACAGTGCTTGGGTAGACTACTTACAAATTGTAGTCCATTAGCCTACTGACAGGTGGTTTGTGAGGTGAGAAGAAGAAGAATTAGGGTGAATCAATACATTATGAGTCATTTACTGCCATTGTGTAAATAGTAATCCATAAATAAATAACTGTAATCTGATTATAGGCAATCCGATATAAGATAATTACAAATGTGTCAGTGAAACACATACGCAGCCGTTCGAAAGTTTGGAATTAGTACGATTTTTATTGTTTTTTATATTGTTGTTATTTTAATTAAAAATACATTAAAAAACCCCGTAATATTGTGAAATATTATTGCAATTTAAAATAGTGGTTTTCTATTTTAATATAACTTAAAATAGAATTTATTCCTGTGATGCAAAGCTGAATTTTCAGCATCATTACTCCAGTATTCAGTGTCACATGATCCTTCAGAAATCATTCTAATATGCTGATTTATTATTAATGTTGGAAACAGTTGTGCTGCTTAATTTTTTTTTTTTTTTTGGAATCTGTGATACTGTGATATTTCTTTCTTTCTTTCTTTGAAAGAAATTAATACTTTTATTCAGCAAGGATGCGTTAAATTGATAAAAGTGATATTAAAGATTAACATTGTTAGAAAAGATTTCTATTTTGAATAAATGCTGTTCTTTTTAATTTTTGATTCATCTAACAATCCCAAAAATTATTATTATATTCCCAAAAAATTTATTAAATATTTCATTATATTACTTTTCTTCTTTAAATAAAATTTAATCGTGTGTTTGGACAGCAGAAGTTTTAGTGAATTGTTCCTAAGACTGATTGATTGAGTGGCTTATATATTTATTTATTTACTGTGGATTTATTGTGGTGTAGTGGGTATTTTGGCTGTCCATTCTGCATTTTTTTTTAGTTTGTTGGTTCGTTTGTTTGTTATGATATAGTGGGTGATGTATTTGTGAATTATTCATTTATTTTTTGGTTTGTTTGTTTGTTGTTGTATGAATGTTTTGGTTGTGATTATTATAGTATAGTGCCATGGAAACTTTACTTAAATTACGTTTTTGAGTTATTTAGTTATTAACTTATTTTTGTGTGCATTTATTCTTGTGGTGTAGTGATTTTCATCTGAATATTCAGCGAATTATTCATTAATGTATTTATTAAAATGGACATATATCTACTGAATAAAAAACGAGACACATATACAAAACAAATAGTAAAAATAAAATTAACGCGGACGTAATGTCAAAATTATTAACTGTGTTGTCATGAATTTATCATTTACTAGAGACAGCTCCGCCTACTCGGTGCGCGCATGCGCAGTGCGTGTTATTTCTACAATGACGTTGCTCAGTGTCTAGTAGCCTGTTCTGCTGGGCGCTCCTCGCTTTCCTTCAGTGAGCCGCTTTTCTAAACTCAGCCCCGGGAAACCATGGCCGAGCAGGCCTCGGGATCCACCCAGCCGCCTCAACATGACGGTAAGCGTCTTTCACCACAAGGAGCGGTTTATCGTGCTAATTCAGCTGTGCTAGTTGTAGGCCCGCGGCCTGTTCGTCCACGGATTAGCAAGCAACAGTCAACCGGCTCACAGATACTCTCTATTTGCCTATTTATTAAAACACGCTCATATGATGCTTTAATGCTTAATATGTATCGATGCTCCTGACAGAACGCGTCTTGCACAAAGCATTGGGTGTGCTGATCTTCAGGTACACAAAAGCGTGTTTATATGGTCAACATGATGATGTTGCACCCAGTGTGATCAGCAGATGACAGCTGGACTGACAGTGTTTTAAGAGTATCAGAACAGACAGGGGTTGCTTTTAACATATGATTATCATGTCTACAGGTTCTTGTTTGTAATGTTGTTGAGATGATGACACAATTCGCAAGCATGTCCGCTCATACAGTGTTTTGATGCACATACTGAATGTTAGCTATGCATTGATGTATATGCCACATAAGCACTGCCATTCACTAACAAAAAGTGCTATTTTTTAACATTATTATTGTGAAATACTTTTAAAAACGTTGTAGTACCTTTATAATACAGTGGTTAATGAAATCGAATATGTTGCAAGTCTACTTTTTTTTTCTTTTTTTTGGTAACATTTAAAGCACAATGAAAGCAATATTAAAGACCCAGTTTATGATTAGATGAACCAATAGGATATTGAAAAAACAAGTTCTGTAATGTCATGTCTTTTTTTGTCTTTTCTGTTTATAGTAAATACACCCCTAGTCATATATTAAAGGAATAGTTTGTCCAAATATTGAACATTTGCTGAAACTTTACTTGCCTTCAGATCAGAAGATGTAGATGAGTTTGTTTCTTTCATCTGAACAGATTTGGAGAGATTTGGTATTGCATCACTTGTTCATTAATGGATCCTGTGCAGTGAATGGGTGCCGTCAGAATGAGTTAGTGTTTAAAAAAGAAAACATCACAATAATTCAAAAGTAATCCACACAAATCCAGTGCATCAGTTAGTGTCTTATAAGGCAAAAACGTGTGTATTTGTAAGAAACAAGTGATCCATTATTAAGCCAAATACCATCATTAAGATGTTTAACGTTAAAGCATTGCTTCTGGACAAAATACATAATAATTCACAATGCATAATGCTTCCTTCAGTTACAAACTCCATCCACTGTTATCCTCTCACATCAAAATCCATCAGCATGTTTGTTTAGAACTGTTTTGGATTCTTTTTGTTTTTGTAAACACTGCTTTATCTGTGCATATTTCTCTCCTGATTCAGACAAGATTGCTTTTACACTGGAGAAAGCAATATTGAGGACTCAGCCTTTTGTTTCACTAGACCTTAAGTAATAGATTGGAGTCATGTGGAATACTTGTGGATTATTATGATGTTTTTATGAACTGTTTGGACTCTCATTCTGACGGCACCCTTTCACTGCACAGGCTTCTTTGGTGTGATGCAATGCTGAATTTTCTCCAAATCTGTTCTGATGACGAAACAAAGTCATTTACATTTTCGATGGTCTGATGTTGAGTATTTTTAGCAAATGATCTTGTTTTTGTGTGTGTGTGAACTACTGAATTAATGTTTTATTAGCTATGACTCAAATGGGCTTTTATGAAACTAATTATCTTCAATTCTTAAGTCTAAGCACATGCTGCTTCAGTCCCGTTGAGCTACATTTTTGGTGTAGGTTAAGTTCAGATCACATAGCCATCTGTCATCCCTTAAGGCTCGTGGTTGCTTTGGGTGTAGTCGTCCTTTACAAATCTGACATGGACACTTTGTACTGCGTATGTGTTTGTAAAAACTTGTATTTAGGCCTAATTAAAGTAAAAACCGACAATAAAATTGTATGATCTGTCATGACATATTCAGCGTTGACTGACCAATGTGGCTGCACTGGCTTGGGCTTGGTACTAGAGTCTGTACTTGTTTACTTGATGATATACTGCTCCTCTAGAATGATGTAAGAATCTTGAAGAAAGCGGTTTTGTTTGTAGGCTGATGCTCTTTAGATGAAACTGCCGGCTGGAATAATGGCTATTAATCAAGCTAAAGCTTTATTTACATCATCAGTGTGGCTTTGATTCTATCGAGCGTCTGTGCTGCAGTAGTAAAAAGAGAAAAGCTTCATATTATTCATAGTAATTTCTGTCATTATATATGTTTTAATGTTTTCATTTTTTATTTTATGATGATGATGATGATGATGATGACTATTATTTTTTTCAAATAATGAAAATAGTATGCTGTAAAATGTCATGTCTTTGGTTGCTTGTCATAGAGTTTATCAAGTTTTGATGGAAAAAAGAGATATTTTGTGACACTTTAAAACCTCAAACAGTAAAAAGTCAGAGTAGTTTGTTTAAAGGTCCAAAGAGCAAAAAAGAGCTGTGACATGTTTGATTAGTGAATGAAAATCAAAGATCTCCCAAATAAAACTCCAACATGTACGTTTTATATGCTTGATATTAGTACAAGTACACTACAGCTCAAAAGTTTGGGGTCAGTTTTCCTTTTCTTTTTTAATTAATACTTTAATTCAGAAAGAATGCATTAATTGGTCAAAAGTGGCATTAAAAACATCTACATTTGTTACAAATGTAAAATTTTACATTAAAAAATATAATCAAAAATGACAGCAAAGACATTTATAATGTCACAAAATATTATATTTTAAATGTTTGTTATTTTTTTAAAATTGTTATTATTTTGAGTTAGGTTTTATTTTTATAGCTCAGTTTTCTTTTTTTGTGAAATTTTATGTCATTTTCTTAGTTTTTTTTGTTACTTCTTGGGTTCATTTTGTTATTTTTTATTTCAGTACTAGTTTTAGTTCAGCTCTACTTTTAACTATTTCTTTTTTTTGAGCAATAGATTTTTTTTTTAAAGAAATTACTACTTGTATTCAACAAGGATGCATTTACTTCAGCAAAAATGATAGTAAAGACATATTTCAATCTTTTGCTACATATACATCATAGAATCTAAAAAAAAAATGCATCACCTTTCCACAACATTTTAAGCAATACAGCTGTTTTCGAAATCAATAATAAATTTTTCTTGAGCACCAAATCAGCACGTTAGAATGATTTCTGAAGGATCATGCGACACTGAAGACTGGAGTAACGATGCTGAAAATTCAGCTTTGCATTGCAGAAATAAATTCCATAAAAAAAAAAAAATAGAAAACAGCTATTTTAAATTGTAATAATATTTAATATGTTTAAAAAATCACACGGACACAAGAACAATATCTATCTTAAAAAAAAAAAAAAAAAAGTAAAAAACTATTGCATTACAAAAACTGTAAAAACAGTTTTCAAATTTTCAAAAAAAGCATTATTATCTCAGTCTCCCAACTCTTTTTGTCATTGGAAATGTCCTGTCAAGTGTCATGCATTATATATACACATTTTACTCCTGAGTGTAAAGAGCTAAAGTGCCTTTCTGAGGTTGGAGGTGTAGATTTTTGTGAATGTGTGGCACTGATGGATGTTTGATTGCTCCAGCAGGGGTTCTGCAGCAACACGCGGCCGAGCAGGAGCAGGATCGAACCGACTTCCTAAAGCTCAGACAACAACTGGAGATGGAGTTCAACCAGAAGCGGGCCAAGTTTAAGGAACTATATTTGTCTAAAGAAGGTAATATATTGTTTATGATATCTGCTGATGCACCAATAAAATACAGAAAAAGAGATGTTATTTTAAAGTTAGGCCTTGCTTGTTTGTTTTTAGTTTGTGTTTTTGTTTATTTTATATAATATATATATATATATATATATATATATAATTTTTTTTTTTCAGTTTTATTTTTAGTTTTTTTTAGTTTATTTTTGGGTGGATGTATGATGTTATTTCTTGAGTTCACATTAGGTGTCCTGGCAAATGTGTAGTTCATCACATGCAGTTTTTGTTCTTGTCTTGTAAATATCTCAGAGGAGCTGAAGAGGCAGGCTGCTGTTCTGGAGAAGGCTCAGGTAGAGCTGAGCAGTGTGCAGAAGCAGCTGGCCGAGGCTAAAGCAGAGATGGAGAACATCAAAGCGGTGGCCACCGTCTCTGAGAACACCAAGCAGGAAGCCATCGACCAGGTCAAGCAGCAATGGCAAGAGGAGGTAGCGTCGCTGCAGGCTATTATGAAAGGTAATAAGATACTGATTATTTTCATGCTGAAGTGTCTGACAACTGATATGCAGAAACACTTTTTATTTAATGTTCTATTTCTGTTTGAAACGGTAACTAAACCATTCATCTCTATCCTGAAGGTGACTGAACTGCTCTAGTACAATACTAATATTGCTCTGAGTAATAATAAAAAGTAAAATAATTTTTGGAAGCAACAAATTAAAGAGACTACCCCTCAGTGTTGTCATACCACTGAATGTAAAAGAAACCATGGGTAAAAGTGTAAAAGTTTAAGGATTTTCTAGATGGTACCATTTATTGCAATTTTTCATATTATCTAAACTAGTTCTACAGAAGTTTGGTGTCAGTAAGATTTAAAAAAAAAAATATATATATATTTTTTTTCGGCAAGGACACATTAAATTAATCAGAAAAGACAGCAAAGACGTTAATAATTTCACAAAATATTATACATGTATTTTGTAAAATTATAAAGTACAAAACAAAACAATTTGTTTTCTTGTCTTTTATATTATTTTTTTAATATTACTACTAGGGCTGCACGATTAATCACACGATGTCGTGAGGCGCGTTTAGTCAATGAAGCCGGTACTTTGATTAGTAGTAAAGCTCCATCGCGTGCGTTCAGCTGGAGCGGCAAGTAATACACAGAGCCGTAAAGCACTGACAAGCTACGCCAAGATCACAAATTACGAGTTTGTATCTCCCCATTCTG
>JAHKKF010492623.1:0-14813 GCA_019740295.1 Labeo calbasu
TATATATATATGTATATGTATATATATGTGTGTGTGTGTGTATATATATATATATAATATTTTGTGTGTGACTGCCTGGAGTAACGATGCTAAAAATTCAGCTTTGAAATCACAGGAATAAATTACATTTTAAAATATATTCAAATAGAAAACAGTTACTTTAAATAGTAAAAATATTTCCAAATTCTACTGGTTTTGTTGTACATTGGATCAAATAAATGCAGGCTTGCTGAGCAAAAGTGACTTAAAAAAAAATTAAAAATCTTGGACTGGTAGTATAGAGGGTTCATTGTATATTTTGTAGTTTATATGTAACCACAAAAATATTATGCAGCAGAAGTGTTTTTAAAATTGGTAATAAGAAGAAATGTTTCTTGAGCACCAAATCAGCATATTAGAATAATTTCTAAAGCATCACTAGACTGGAGTAATTGTTTAGTATTTGAAATTGAAGTAATGTTTCACAACATTACTAATTTTACTGTGTTTTGATCAAATAAATGTAGCCTTACTAACCGAAACCTTTGAACGGTAGTATGCACCAAATGACACCAGTATGCACCAATTAGACACTACATATTAATACATGACAAATGCCACTGCAGAACAGTTTTTGAGCATTTTATGAGTGAATTGAAGTAGAGGAAACATGGAGAGATTAGGAATCTACTCAAATTACATGGTCTTTGGGAAGCTTAATGATCGAATAAAAATGCATTAAAATCATTGCGATATTCACTGTTACTTGATTTTTATTTCGTCATCAAATTCTACTGGCGATATAAAATTAGCCCTACTCACTGGAGGAAGAAATAACTTCTTTGAGTGGTATCTAAAGTAGTTCCTCACAGTAATTTACATCTAATTTATCACTGCAGCCTTGCCAAAACCTGCCAGTGCATCAATTCTCAAAAAAGGGCTTTTTGTCGGCAGCAAATTTGCAGCCTGGTGTCTTTTTTTTTTTTTTTTTCTTTCTTTCTTTCTCTTCCCTCATTACACATTTACTAGCCTGTGCACCCCTTGCCGGTGTACTATGCATCATCAGCCCCTATTGTGAATTGGCCAGTTTATCTCTGTTTACTGCACAAATTATGGGCTTTAGCTGTGCTGTGCTAAGATACGCTTTTCAGAAAGCCACCCGTCCTTCGGATTTCTTCATCTTTGAATAAGAGTATTAAACTCTGCGTTCTACAGCACAGGTCTGCAGCGTCAGTGTCAGCTGATCCTTATGACCCATTGGTCAGCTGTGGTTTGTAACGGATAGCGATCCGATTCAGTCCTGTCAGCATAGCCCGATGATGAGCTCAGGAGGACTTGTTTTCTTCCAGAACATGCTGTGCCATTTGCTACGTCAACCCTTGTTTTTTTTTTCTCACCGACATGAAACATATGGCAATCAAATACAAATTGCTTGTGCAACCCTGACTTTGATTTGATTTGACTTCAGTTTTGACAAACTTTAATTATTGTCAGAAACCTTGTCAGCTGCTCCTCTTTTCAACAGCTATTTTAGTATGGTGCAATGTAGTTACAATGTGTTGCATGAATCTTACGAGTCCACATTACTGACTTCATTGTTTTTGATGGTTTGTTTTGTTAGAGACTCCATCAGTCAAAGAAAGCTCTAGACGGAGTACTCGAAACTGAACAGGCAATCATTGAGGTGATTTCAGTACATGTGTGTTGATGGCCTCCAGTGGGAGACAAACATGGGAATGACCTCTAGGAAATGGAGGCACAGCAGTCATTTAACACCCAGTCAGCAGCCGGCCAGTGGTTGGTACGTGGCAAAGATAATTAATGTGCTGACCAGGCAGACGCACGTTGATAAAAAGCCACCCGTTGGTCTGGAACCGACTCTGTTCCGCAGAGGAAAATTACTCTTGTTCACACTAACTGCAGGAAATCAGCTCCTGCAGCTGTGGATCTTGTTAACCACTTTGTTAAACCAAAGCTGTTAACTTAAAGGTGACATATGTGACCCTGGACCACAAAACCAGTCATAAGTAGCATGGGTTTATTTGTAGCAATAACCAACAATACATTGTATGGGTCAAAATTATAGATTTTTCCATGTTCTGTGAACATGTTTTGTAAATTTCCTATCATAAATGTAAAAATTAATTTTTGATTAGTAATACGCATTGCTAAGAACTTAATTTGGACAACTTTAAGGGTGATTTTCTCAATTATTTTTTATTTATTTATTTATTTATTTTTTTTGCACCCTCAGATTCCAGATTTTCAAATAGTTGTATCTATCAAATATTGTCCTATCCTAACAAACCATACACCAGTGGAAAGCTTTTCAATCTTTCAATTTTAAAAAATTTGGTTTTGTGGTCCAGGGTCACATATGGTAGAAATAGGCAACTGTTGTGTATGAAGAAAACTTTTCTAGAATGTATCCGTGAATGACAGACAGACTTTCCTTTGAGATAGAGGATGCATAGGAGAGAGCGCACAGTGTGCTCGCTTGTGTCAGCCTCAGATGTGTGCACTCGACTGCCGTATGTTCGCCTAGCCTGCGTATGTGTCTGTCAAATAAAAGGAAGCACAATCATTTCCATCACATCAAAATTATATATTTATCCCATGAATGACAAAACATTTTTTGTAACCTAATTACTGAAAAAATGTCACGGTCCCCAGTTTTTAAGAAAGTCGTGTGAAAAAATCCCTTCCTATTGCTCTCTCTGTTGTGCTGTGACAGGAAATTGACGTCAAGTGAAACTGAACAGATAACAGCAGTGAAAGTAACAAAGTCTCAGTGCTTTGTTGACTTAGTAATCTGTATTTGCTTAAACTAATTAAACCAGCTCATATGATTATCCTTGGTACCTCTTCGTCAATACATATGTCGAATAAGAGTAAATAATGTGTTTTGTTTTATGATACCTTAGTGATCGGCTATAGTTTTATTATACCTGTAATTGAGGTTATTAATAGTGGAGTTGATAGTTCCTGTAAATATTTAACACACTACCGTAAATTAATACAAATGCAGGCATTGCTAATTAAAGTATTGCTTAGAAAGCATTCTGATATGCTGATTTGGTGCTCAAGAAGCATTTATTATTATCAATTTTGAAAACAGTTGTGCTGCTTAATATGTTTGAAATTTTTTTTATTATTATTTTATTTTTTTATATGAATGGAAAGTTCAATAGAACAGAATTTATTTATTTCAATTTTTGCTGACTTTTGATCTGTAGTTCATAGGTCTCAACTCTTTTATCTGTGCTTTTATGGCAGTTTTTTGAATAATGTCAGATTTGTTTAGGTAAATGATTCCTTTAAAGGGTTAGTTCACCCAAAAATGAAAATTAGCCCATAATTTACTCACCCTTCAGACATCCTAGGTGTATATGACTTTCTTCTTCCAGGCGAATCCAATCGGAGTTATATTAAAAATTATCCTGGCATTTCCAAGCTTTATCATTGCATGGGTGGGTGTTTCTCTTCATCAGTCAGAACTCATGTTATGATGTAGATTTTTTTTTTTTTTTTTTTTTTTAAGTTGCACTCTTGACATATATTAATCTGTTAATTTTCCTACATAATTTGTAACACAAAAATATGGTAAAATATCTATGTAGGAGTCTTAGACCTTTCCAATGATGTATAGTTTGTCATGATTAGATTAGGTTTTATTTGTAATATGGTAAAGTAAACGGTGACAGTTAAAGGGTTAAACTTTAATCAAGCTTGCGCCGGCTGGTCGTACCTGGAAGAAGCCCCGGGCGAATGACGTAGGACGTCAGCGTTGCGCATGCGCTTGTAAGTCTCGTGAAAACCAACAATTGTTTACAGGAGCAAAGGAAGCAAAGTTTCTTTACTTTAGCAAAGGAAAACCAGTCTTCTCTTGATTTATATCGAAATCCTCCTGGAGCTGCTTCCGTGTACAACGAGCCGGCTCAAGCTAGATTAAAGCGATACGTTTTAAATATGGATCTTTTTCTTACAAATACATCTTTTTCTTTTTCTTACACTTTTTGGACTTGTTTTGGACTGATGAAGAGAAAAACCCACCCATGCAATGATAAAGCTTGGTAATGCCGGGATGATTTATAATATAACTCCGATTTGTCTGAAAGAAGGAAGTCATATACACCAAGGATGCCTGGAGGGTGAGTAAATTATAGGCTAATTTTAATTTTTATTTGAACTAACACTTTAAAGGGATAGTTTACCAAAAATGACAGTGCAGAGCAATGCACTTGCATGCGTCGAAGACTGACCTGAAAGAGAAGAAATTGTTAAATAAAGTCGTTGTTTTTTTTTTCTTTGCGCACAAATATTCTCGTAGCTTCATAACATTAAGGTTAAATCACTGATGCCACAAGGACTATTTTAATGATGTCCTTACTACCTTTCTAGGCCTTGAATGTGTCTTGCGTTGCTGTTTATGCAGGGTCAGAAAGCTTTTGCATTTAATCAAAAATGTCTTAATTTTTGTTCCGAAGATGAACAAAGGTTTTACGGGTTTGGAACGCCATGAGAGTAATTAATGACAGAATTTAAATTTTTGGGTGAACTGTCCCTTTAGTGCAATGTCCACAACACAAAGCTTCCACCCTAGTCCAGTCAGACCGTTTATGGACAGTAAGTTGCAAAAACTCACTCCGTCACTCAGAAATCAGCATGGTTGTGTTGTAAGAAGAATGTGCCAATGAACATATTAGGCCCACATTTACCTTAACAGTTATTCAGTATCTTGGCACTTGGCCCAACCTAATGAATGACATTGGCTAACCTTAGAGTACTGTCATAATCGTAACTGTGATCATTTACATATAGAAGTTTTAAAGTGCATTAGCAAATTAAACAGCCTGTTTAATTCTAAGGGTCAGAGAGAGGGTAGTAATTGCTCCTGTAAAACTAAATGACGGCTTTTTGGTGCAGGAAACCTGGCTAACTTTAAAAGTGGGCCTCGGGGGGAAAAATTAGCATCTAATCAGTATCTCACAGGGTAGATGAGATAATGCAAAGTGGTGGTCCAGATATCCAGCTTAGGCACATGAGACCATTTTCAAAGAGTGTGATGGAAATAGGCTGACTTGGAGTTGAAGGAGACAGTTCTGGTGAGGGTTCGTGCTGTGAATGAACTGACACGGGGCTGAGCGTGACACTGCACCTGTGACGATAACATTAACTGACAGCATGGCGTACCATAGGTCTGTTCTGTAGTGCAAATGAAATGCTGCATCGATGGGCCTGGAGGCTGGGAGCTACAGAGAGCTGTGCACATTTCTTCCAGTCCTCAGCACCTTTAAAAAATGCATTGCTTCTCATTTGAGACAGGGACATCTGGGGATAAAGAGAGAAATTATTCACAAACTGAAAACCTTTTGTGTGTTCCAGTATGTGTTCATTTGTATTTTTCATTCTTTGTTCCACTTGCGGTTTTGTGTCACTGTTCATTAAGTTGAATGGTTTAAAAAGGGATGCTTTGATATTTCATCATCTAACAATGAAAAGTGGGCAGTAGGAGCATTTCAAAAATCCATGAAGCAAGGTCTTTGTGACTTTGTTTTTCTTTCAAAGCTTTCAGACATTTATTTCATACTTTAATTTAATCAAACCATCTAAACAAGATATATGTAGAGTGTGTAAATGGTAATCTAGCAGCTATTTAATGGAGCTGTTCTGTATTCTAACATGCTTTATATGTGAAAAGCTGATTTATTATATTTGAAGGCGTTTAATTTCTTGGGATGCACTAATATTAAATTCTAAATACCCATACGCTCTTTCTTTGTGTGTTATACAAAAAAGTTTTATGGCCTTTTTTTTTTTTTTTTATATCTAAATACATTACAAAGAAAACACTAAACGCTAAAATCAATCATTTTATTAATTTAGGTATTCCGACATTATAAAGTACAATTTGAAAGTTATTTTGAGATTTGCTAAAAATTACATTTAACAGTATTAGATGTTAATAATATTAGCATTTCTTCAACATTAACTTTAAAGGAATAGTTCATTCAAAAATGAAAACTGTTATTAATTATTCACCCTCATGTCGTTCCAAACCCGTAAGACCTTCGTTCATCTTCGGAACACAAATTAGGATATTTTGATGAAATCCAAAGCCGCTTTTCCACTATCGAGCCGAACTGTTCTCTTTGCTTAACCGTTCTATTCCGTGCCGATCCAGGCCAGTCAGCACCGATACGGTTTTATTTTCCACTGTGGTGCTGATAACGGAACTCTTTGGAATGTAAATACAAATGTCAATCGTTGCCTTGGTAACGCAATTGTAATGCAAACAATTTTTTTACTTTGTTAACTGAAAAAAAAGAGCACAACTCTTGGTGCAAAAAAAAAAAATAAACGATGAAAGAAATAAACGAAGAAGGCAATGACAGGTATCACGTTACCAACAAATGCTGAAGGGATAGGCATGCCAACGGAGACGGACACAGCATGGTTTAGCACGGTTGTCTAACCATGCCGAGAACGGTTTTTAATCGTGCCATGCCGTACCAGGCTCATATGGAAACACAACTCGAACCGTACCTGACTGTTCTAAGAACCATTCGGCCCGATAGTGGAAAAGCGGCTCAAGAGCTTTCTGACCCTACATAAACAGCAAGACAACTACCACATTCAAGGCCCAAAAAGGTAGTAAAGACATATATAGTAAATCCATAGTAAAGATATTTTGCATGAAATCCAAGAAGTTTCTGACTCTGCATAGACAGCAAAGCAACAAGTTCAAAACCCAGAAAAGTAAGTAGGGGCATCCTTAAAATAGTCCATGTGACATCAGTGGTTCAACCTTAATTTTATGAAGCTACGAGAATATTTTTTGTGCATTTAGTTATTTTTGTTTTGCTTCATAAAATTACGGTAGAACCACTGATGGACTATTTTAATGATGTCCTTACTACCTTTCAGGTCTTGAACATGTTAGTTGCTTTGCTGTCTATGCAGAGTCAGAAACTTCTTGGATTTTATCCAAAATACCTTAATTTGTGTTCCGAAGATGAACGAAGGTCTTACGGGTTTGGAACGACATGAGGGTGACAGAATTTTCATTTTTTGGCCAAGCTATCCCTTTAAGTGATCATTAGATGATGGCAAAGGTAATTTACATGGAAAGAAAAAACAAATGAACATTTTAAATGTAACTGACACTGACAGGATAATTTCTTATATAACATTAAGATTTCACATTTTGTACTGAGTTAAGGGCAGGAAATAACAAAAGTCCGTTGGGTAACAAACACTGTCACCGCAACATCTCTGTTCCTGGAGAGAACAGGTCTAATATTGGTAGCTTTAGAGAGAGAGTCCTTTTGAAATGATGCTGCTTTGATGCTTGTGCAAGAGGTTAAGTCAGACGTCCTTTAGAGTGTTTCAAACTCAATACGAAAACCCTTCCTGGCCCCAAGGCACCGTTCTGATTAGTATTAACACAGATTGCTGGTGGTGTTTCCATTAAGCCTATGAGAGACTGTCAGCTCTGTAATGATTCTGTCTGTTACAGCTTGTCTGAAAGGTCATGGAGAATTTTAACCCAACACCTCTCTGGGGCTCCTCCACTCTCCGCTTCTCATTTTCATCTCTGTATCTTTTAGCAATTTCCATCTTTCACATTCATTCAGTCATACAGACCGGGCTAATTTTCCACTATCTCTGTCCTTTTTGACATTACCCGCCTAATCTTTACTCCGTCTCCCATTTTTCTTCCTCTCAGCATGTCGCAGCTTCTTTCGCTGACTGGCTCGCTCTATCTCTCCTCCTCCTCCTCTCTGTCTATTAGCCTGTCTACCCCTTATATCAAGCTCCGGGGCTCTGGCTAGTTAATTGGGGTACTGCACTTGTTCAAGGCTAATAGATACCCTAATGATTAGTCCTTCACTGTCTCCGCTCTCTTCCTGTGTTGCTGTGTTCCTCCAATATCAGGTGTACTCAACTGTAAAATGAGCTCAAGACTACCATTAGGTATTTCACATCACATGGCCTGGTTGCTAGCTTTGAGTCCTTGACGAAATGCGTTTCTTCCGAGGAAGTATATTTTAAATGTATACCGAGTGTGTTATAAAACACCGCCTTGCTTGTGGTTTAGTTTTAAATTAGTTTTTTTATGAGTTCTCTAGTGAAATGAGTTTTAAATGACTCATTTGTTAGCAGTTCCACGTTGCTGAAATCAGTCTGCCTTCCTCGTGGATCCCTCATCATCCTCCTTTCTCACCATGCAGGCTTTGACTTTTTTCCTCCATGTTTTTATGGATCATTTTTAATATTAAATGGTACATACAAAGCAGTACATCTGCTTCTCGGACAACTGATTGGCATCAAGAACACACAGATGCAGATGTTTGCTCCACACCCACACAAACAACTTGTTTTTTTTTTGCTTAGAGCAAAGCCCACCCTGTAGGAGTTTTCACATTTCTTAATTAAACCCTTACTTAAATTTTAGCAGCTTAGTGTAAATGCAGATTTTGTCCTGTAAATTTGAAAAGATGTTTTTATTCCCAATGTGAAGCCGGGCTTGACCTCAAACATTGAGATGCTGTTTAAAAGCAATGCGTTTCCCATGTTTATAGATATGGTAAGGAGGTACAGAGTCCACAAAACTAACATCGAAGTGCTGATGAAATGTGCGGCGTTTGCTCTGGACTCATTACCATCAAATCTTCTGCACTTGGCATTCAAGTGCCTTTGAGTGGAAAACACTGCAAGTTGTTTGTGCTTAGTCTTCCTGCCATGTGTTGCTTTTGTTCTGTAGACTTTTGTTTCTGCTCTCATGTTAGGACACTCGTCTCATGGTTAAGTAATTATTAACTCCTTGGTGTAAGTTCGGCAATCATTCTTGGGGTTTGAATTCGACTCGCACCTAATCATTAACTTTCATTAACTCGCATTGATTTGTTTCTGCATTCATGCCCAATGTGAACCATCTACACATTGATTACAAAGTCGATAAGGAATAATGAGATTTTTTGGATGCTGGGTGATACGCTCCCTAGAGGCTAATATGATACTGTTTTTTGAAAATGACAAGTTTATGGCTCTGCGAGCAGAGATTATAATTAACTGGGACGGGTTTATGAGGAAATACTGCACTACTTTGCTTCTGCATGCTAAATGATTTCTAGTCATGCGGTGAAACAGATGTGGTGCTACTTTTAATCTTCCGTGTGCTCCAGGCTGGAGACGAGTGAGCCGTCATCCTCAGGCTGTGCGCTGCCCATCATAAAAGAGAAGACACTGTCATTAGATCTCAGACTTAACAGTACACCTTAGCACTTTGCAGGCAATGAGAGAAGTTGCAGAAGGCTATTTATGCAATTTCATATGGTTAGAAATTGTCCATAGGCACAAGGCTGCAGGTAAAGCTGTGAGTGATTATTGATTTTGAGAGTGTCACAAATTTTGAGTGAGTAAATGTTGTTTGGGGTGTAGAAAAAATATTCTAAAATGCTTTTAAAAACACTCCCAGGTAATTTTATGGTGACTCTGAACTTACATTTGCAGATGAAAGGTCCAAGTTGTGGTTTTCCGACAGGACAGGGGGTTTTGTCATGAGAAACTACGAATGCTTGTTGCCTTGTTACTTGACTTCCTCAGATCCTTAACATCTTCAAGGTCACTCTTACGAGTCTTAAACCGCTTACTTGCTTACAAAATATGTCATTCGACAATGTAATACTCTCTCCAGAGTTTTGAAAGAGGCATCTGCTCTGACGCAGGCTGCCATCCAGTTGAATATTTAATGGTACTGATCAGCACAGCGTGCCTGAACACTTAAAGAGATAGTTCACCCAAAAATGAAAATTCTTTTAAAATTTTCTCACTTTCAAGTTGTTCCAAATCTAGTTGAGCTTGTTGAGTTTCTTTTTTCTATTGAACGCAAAAGATGATGTTTTGGAGAATGTTGGTAACCCAATAGTTGCTGGCCCCCATTGACTTGCAGAGGAAAAAATACTGTGAGATCATTGGCTACCGGCAATTGTTTGGTAACCAACATTCTTGGGTAAACTGTCCACTCAAAGCTGTCATTGCTCCAGTCTTCAGTGTCACATGATCTTTCTTCAAGGGCTGGGTAAAAATATCAATGTCTTGATTTTAATTGATTCTCATTTGTTTACGCAACTATATTGATTCTTAAATCCCAAGAATAAGTTAATCTAGCCTGTTTTTACTTGCTGAATGGAACATTGTAGTGCACCTCCCATCCACTAAATAAGCTTTGTTTTTTTAAATACCGTTTTGGCATTAATGTGGAGTGACGGATCGCCTCAGTATAAGAGAAGCCACAGCGCGAAATGCACGTGAACTGATCATCTCCTCCGCTTTAAAGAAGAACTTCACTTCTAGAACAACAACTTACAAATAATTTACTTACCCCCTTGTCATCCAAGATGTTCATGTCTTTCTTTCTTCAGTCGTAAAGAAATTGTTTTTTGAGGAAAACATTTCTGCATTTTTCTTCATATAATGGACTGGTATTGTGCCCCGATTTTGAACTTCCAAAAGGCAGTTTAACCGATCGATACACTACGCAAGACCCTTCTTTCTCCGCTGGGATAGTTTACAACCGCATTTGGGATCGTTGAAGCCGCATTTAAACTGCATTTTGGAAGTTCAAAATCGGGGCGCCATACCAGTCCATGATATGAAGAAAAATGCTGAAATGTTTTCCTCAAAAAACATAATTTCTTTACGACTGAAGAAAGACATGAACATCTTGGATGACAAGGGGGTGAGTAAATTATTTGTAGTAAGTTGTTGTTCTAGAAGTGGAGTTCTTTAATAATAGTTACAGCTAAAAAATAAAAAGGAATGAACATCTGAAGTTATGTTAAAAGACTATAACTTACTGAAATCCGTATCCTGTCTCATGTAATCGTTCAATTACTGTTTCACCCGTGCAAAGACGACAATATAACAGCTTGTAAACAGTGTCATGTAACATCACATTTACCTCAGAAAAAACATACTTGGTGACCGTAAAACTCGTTAGTCAGCTAGAAGAAAAATTATCTCTAGAGAGGAGCGTTTTGCTAAATATATGCACCATATAACATATTCGTTATAATTTTATTTAATTTATGTTTGAAGAAATCCATCAAATGTTTATGACAGGCACCATTAAATTTTTATATATTTTAAAAATCAAATTGCAATAGAAATATAGTTATGTAATTGTATATTTATTATTATTATTATTATTATTATAAAAACTTCACTGGGTGTAATTTAAGCATTTGTAGACAAATTGGTTCATTTTAACCTTCAATATTATAGTTATGTAGTACCAACTAACTCTCATGTGTATTATACAGCATTAGTTTAGAGGGTTTTTTTTTCCCTTTGCATGTACTGTACCTGATGTATATCCAAAATAATCTATAACGATTCAAATCAGAAATTTAATCAAATTGCAAGCTTATGAATTGGATTCAAATCAGGAAATTTGTGTCAAAATCCAGCTCTACTTTCTAATATGCTGATTCAATGCTCAGTAAAACATTTCTTATAATTATGATTGCTAACAGTTGTGCTGCTTAATATTTTTGTTGAAACATGATTTTTTTTTTTCCAAATCCTTTAAAAGAACTGCATTTATTTGAAATAGTCTTGTCACTTTTGATCAGTTTAGTGTGTTTTGTTAGGTATGATACAATAAAGTTTCACATTTCTGTACTCAAACTATTGTTGGAGCTGAATTTCTCATATTGCCTGTTAGAAAGGGAAAACCGCCCTTGCTCTCTAGAGATGCTTGGCTTGAATTGCATTGAGGTTGAAATTCTCCACTGCTCCGGGGGTCTTTGTATCAAGCGCAGGAAAAAAAATGGTGGCATTTACTGATTAAACTGCACTGAATGCCTCTCTTTTGACATTCGATCTTTGATGACTAGAAAAGCAGAGCAAAAGAATTGAATAGAAGAGACAAAACAGATCAAATCAGAAATTCAGGGCACAGTCTGAAGCAGCATAAAGCAATGTTTTGGTTGTGAATAATTGGGTAAATTATTCATCTTTTCCCACAGTGACATTTAAATGCATATGTTTTCATTAATATTTTAGACATATTTGCATATATTGTGGTAGAATGTATTCGTGCTGCATCTGAGGGCGTTTTTAACTGTTTGTGTTTTATTAGTCACAGTGATTTGAACTTTTTTTTTTTTTTTTTTTTTTTTTTTTTTTTGGATGAAATGGATGAAACGGCTTAGAGGGCAGATGAGGGTAGTGACCCATCTCGACCACCCACGTTTCTGTTTTAAAATCTTGAACTACTTTTGGACACAGATCTGTATGTTTAAGAGCAACCATGTTTATGCCTAAATAAAATGTGATGCCATTGTTTATTCGTCTTAGGCTGTGAAGACATCGTGGCCGACAGCATCTCGCTGGACTCCGTGGTGGCCATCCTGAAGTGGAGCTCGCAGCCCTACGGCTCCAAATGGGTTCATCGGCAGGCCATGCACTTCCTGTGCGAGGAGTTCAGCCAGGTCATGACCTCCGACGTCCTCTACGAGCTTAGCAAGGAGCACCTGCTGGCGGCCATTCAGTCTGATTACCTGCAGGTGATGACCTTGCACCAATTCACCTTGAGTACTTTGTGAATTTCCCAGTGCAGGATGATTTAGTTCAGGATTTCCCAGTTTAGGGTCACTGATTGTGAAAATACATTGACGTCTTTCCTAAATATGTGAAAAGTGACGTTTCTTAGCTAAATGTGAACAATAAGAGGATTGGCAATTGTTATTCTGATTAAATTAAATCAGATTTTCTAGCTTCGTATTTCTAACTGTCAAGGTCAAGCTTGCTTTCTCTCTGGAAACATAAAGGGGTGATTCAGGGTAGCTGAATCATATTGCACGATTGGGAAATTTGTTTATTTCAGTCCATAAATCATTGCAGGGCTTCAGACCTATCCGTTTCAGACAGCAGCGTGTCAGTATCAGTCTGTTTATCGATCTCTGTTGATCAGGGCTCCCTTCTCTTAAAGGTCACCTGCTTTTGTTTTTAGACAAATGAGTCAGCTGTATCAGATGACCCCCTTAAGTCTCCTCTGTGAGCTTATATAGAGAGCTGTAACCCCATCTGGGATTTGGCCTGGCACACAGAAGTCTGTTAGCGCCTTCACACTCTTGTGTGCTTGCTGTTCAGCGTTTACAAGTCTTCGTTAACTCTAGCTTGGGTCAGTCCTGTTGAAATGATCTAATCCCTCTAGTGACTGGGGATTTGTAAACACACATTAACACAAACTAGCGTTGATTTGACACTATAAAAATGTTGTTTTTCTACTATGCTTCAAAAAAAGGGGAATTAACTGATTGATTCATTGCCACGGTCATGGAAAACCTGTAAATATGAGTGAATTTGGAGCTTGTTTACAGATTTAAAAATGATATGGAAATTAATGCATTCTCAGAAGTCAAGGAAATGTCTAATAAATATGCTTTTTTTTCCTAGTTGTGCTCATTTTGACATTCTGGGCTGCGGACTTGGTCAAGACATATAAGAGCTGTTTGTCCTTAAATCCCATTTACTCTCTCTCACACCCATCTGTAAAAAAAGGCAAAAGCCCAAAAAATACAATTTAAGACAGTGTGGCCACCCTGATATTAAAAAATGTAATTTAGTTTGAGGGTTAATCTTTGTCCATTAAACCTGGATCAGCTTGTGACGATGAATGAAATGAGATTTTGGCTGTGCAATATTCTCCGTAAGAGATAAGATAAGTAGAAAAATCATTTTGCTCAGGTTTTACCTGGCACCTGCAGGATCCGCTGCTATGAAATACATTGGTTTTATATATCCTGTTTTTCCTTTCGTTATCGTTCTGTTGTATTAAATGTGCCATCTTTAAGCTTGCATACGGCGGTCTTTTTCAGCTTTGCAGCATTGACTAAATTCAGTAACATAAACTTGGTACTGTTCTTCTCCCCTCTTCACAGGCCAGTGAACAGGACATCCTTAAGTATGTTGTAAAGTGGGGCGAACACCAGCTCATCAAGAGGATGGCCGACAGAGGTAATGCATCACTAGATGCACATTAAAGAAATGGTTAATCCAAAAATGTAAAATCTGTCATTTATTTACTCACCCGCACATCATTCCAAACCTTCTATGTTGTTCTTTTTATTATATACACTGGCGTTCAAAAGTTTAGGATCAGTAAGGTTTTTAAAGAATTCTCTTATACTCATCAAGGCTGCGTTTACTTGATTAAAAAAGATGGAAAAAACATTAATATTGTGAAATGTTATTACAGTTTAAAACAATGGTTTTCTATTTTAATAGATTATAAAATATAATTTATTCCTGTGATGCAAAGCTGAATTTTCTTGAATTTTCCTTCAGAAATCATTCTAATATGATGATTTATTTATTACTGTGGGGTTTTTTTTTTTTCCAGGATTCTTTGAATAAAAAGTTAAAAAGAACAGCATTTATTCAAAATAGAAACCTTTTCTGACAATATAAGTCTTTGCTATCATTTTTTTCAGTTTACACGTCCTTGGTAAATAAAATAATTAATTTCTTTCAAAAAAAAGAAAGAATAACAATTTACTGACCACAAACGTTTAATTGGTAGTTCATATTTTTACAAAAGATTTCTGTTTTAAATAAATGCTGTTCTTTTTAGCTTTTAATTTACTAAAGAATCCTGAAAAAAGTATCACAGGTTCCAACAGAATATTAAGCAGTGCAATTGTTTTTAACATTGTTAATAATAAATCAGCATATTAGAATGATTTCTGAAGGATCATGTGACACTTGAAGACTGGAGTAATGATGCTGAAAATTCAGCTTTGCATCACAGGAGTAAATTACAT
>JAHKKF010492626.1:0-21544 GCA_019740295.1 Labeo calbasu
CGCACCTGATGGCATTTACCGCTGATTACAGAACCGGCTTTACTGACAAAACGCGCAAGCATTTCGGCCGATACGTTTCGGTGCATCCCTACAAATAATATGTATGCACCAATTGCATAATATCACATTAAAATACCAGTTTATAGTTCAGAACTTAACTTCAGTGCCTTCTGGTGGGGCTAGATTAAAGTGTTGGCTCAACTTACCCCACAGCATTTGGCTCACTTTGCCCTATAGCTGGCATTTTGGAAAAAACTAGCTAGCTTACCAATTCAGGCTGATATTTAGCTAAATGATTTGCATCGTTTTATATGTTGCTAAATCACCTGTATGCATCATAAATATTTTTAGACCTGTATAAATTTGCTTTAAAGTAAAAGCCATTACATCTGTTATGCTAAAATTTTACTTTGACAAGCCAAAAACAGTTTTTAAAGTAAATGGGTGCCTTCCACTCCTCCTATGTGTTTCTCCTTTTCACAGTCTGGCAGAAATTATGTGTGATTCCAAAATGCATGGTCACATGGCATTAAAAGTGTACAATTGGCAAGATACAAGGAGCGGGTCAACTTACCCACTGGCTCAACTTACCCCACTCTCCCCTACCCCATTAAAACAATGCTAAAAATTGTTGTTGTATTTAACAATGGTTTCCTTCAGCAATTGCAAATCTAGTGGTTTATGTTTTTCTTCTCTGCAGTTTTATGCAATTAACTCAGCGCAAGCTTAATGTACGGTCCCCATCCACTTTTGCGTACTGATTTGCACTAGATTTCTTTCTGGCATCTGTTTATGCGTCTGTATTGCATATTGCTATTGATCTTCCTTTCTTCCTCTATCAAATTTTAGTTTATGCCTTTTTACCGTAAAACCTTAACACTGTTCTGTTGAAAGCATTGATATTTGTTTCTGCAAATGCAGATCTAGTTGTTTTGTGAAATGAATCCCATACTTTAAGCTTATCAAAAGCAGCAATATTTTCCAAAGCTCTTCCTTCCCAACTGCATTTCCTTCCTGAGAAATGAAACTTCAAGTGCACTCCAGGGGGAAAGCGGTCTTGCGATTTGTGCGAGGAATACTGAGTTCAACAATTGATTTCCTTCTAAATTTCTTCCCGAGTTCCAAGTCTGTTACTGTCACTAGTGCTTCAGGTTAAACTTAGCTGACAGGCTGGAACCAACATGTTGCCCCTGGGCGGAGGGTCCCAGGTTTTTGGTACTGGGAAATATCTACAGAACTTTTGCGTTGCACGTATACAGTCTAAATTGTTCGAAATTTTATACAGTTATTTGGATCTTGGAAGTTTTTATAACCTTCAAGCATTGGTGGATGCAAACAGATGGAAGCTAAAATTGTTCTAGTCAAGTTCTATGAATAGTCTTTGAGAGAATACTCAAACCGCCTAGAGGAAGTTCTGGGGGAGATGGAGTCATACGTCTTTCTTTTCTCTAGGGTAACAGTGTCCTCCTCACGTGTCCATGGTTTCTCCGTCGCATTGAGGCTATCAACATCTGTTCCTCTCTCATATTCTATCCTGAGATCTGGCCCTTCCTGATGAATGGAGAATCAGGGTGCTTTCACACTCTTCTCCGAAAGCTCAAGTTTGTTTGCTGGTGTGAACACACGGTTCAGAGTTGGAATAAATTGCGGAAGTTAACCAGTGTTGATGACGTATAATTGCCACCTTTGCGTGCTTCCAGTCACACTTGCTGTAGAAAATTACTTTTAGGCTCCGTTGTAGAAAAATTCCACTTCCGTTCTTCTAATAGGAGCTGCGGGGCTCGAAATACACCCTGGCTTAAAAACATGTAGCCAAATGCATTTTGCACGAGATGTAGATGGGCAGTGCATAATGGATTAACTCATTAATGCATTTGTTAGTTAAATAACATGATCCAGAAAATCTTTGTTCTTAGAGCTGCTCTGGTGCTTGAGAATGGAGAGCAAGTGTTATACGAATGTATCAAATTGCGTTCGCCAATAGAAAAGACAATCAATTTGGAAGAGAGGGAACATTTAAAAACCATGAAATGAAAAATGGGCTTGCATTTATAGAAAGTTGAATTAATAAGAAACCGCTCTGTTTGGAATGTAATTGTGGAAGTCATAGTCGTCAAAAGAAGAGCTAAGAAAAGTAGTCAAAAGTTAATTTTCTAAAGGTCATATTTACTTTTGCTGACAGAAAAGTCTTGTACTGTATAATTCACACAGTGACTTTCAGAAATGTATCTGTTTACATTTTGTGTATATTAAAATAATTCCCCTATCTCAGATTAATGTGTAGACGCAGCTTTAAAATATATGGAGACACTGTAAAGCCTGTTTGAGTAGTTAGTTTTTAAATTATTATTATTATTATTATTATTAATTTGTAGTTACATTTAGTTATACTAAAACTGCTGCTTTAAGAATATTTCGGATAGTGTTGGAATATGGATCCAAAATGTTATTTATAATCATAATTTTAACTATTTCAATCTCTAACCCTAATTTAAGAGTGTTTTTGTTGGCTGTAGTTAAGAAACACTGAAGAACAGTGATATAAAACAATATCTTTAAAAGGATAGTTCACTCAAAAATGAAAATAGTCATTAGTTACTTACTCTCAGGTCATTCCAAACCAGTAAGACCTTCGTTTACCTTCGGAACATGAATTGAGATATTTTTGATGCGTTGAAGACGAAGACGAATGAACTTGTTATTTTTGTTTTCTTCATGCACAAAAAGTATTCTTGTAGCTTCAAAAGATTACGGGTTGAACCACTGATGTCACATGGGCTATTTTAACGATGTCCCGATGTTTCTGGGCTTTAAACGTGGCGGTTGCATTGCTGTCTATGCAGGTTTAGAAAGCTCTCGGATTTCATCAAAAATATCCTAATTTGTGTTCCAAATATGAACGAAGGTCTTATGTTTTTGGAACTACATGAGAGTGAGAAATTAATGACAGAATTTTAATTTTTGGGTGAACTATCCCTTTAAGAGCAAGCAGAATACTCTGTCTACCGGTTGCATCGGCAGTCAGTCAAATTAATGTCCAATTGGTAAATGGTAATCCTTATATGGCTAGCACTCCTTGGGGAAACATTATATCACCTTATTAATATTCATGATCATTCCCAGGGTCCTGGCTACTCAGATTTTGAGATTGTGACAAATCTAGCTGTAATATGCTGATATAGACAGTACTTCAGAATTCAGCTAGATAAATGCTAATAGCGCCTTCAAGATGTATTGTAACTCATTGCTGGTGGTTGGATATGGAGAGGAGGAATGGTGACAGTTATGTGCATTTATGCATGCTTTATGTTTTTATTCATACACCATATAAAAGGCCCCATTATGTAACTTTGGATATCCAGACCACTCCCACAGCTGTATTTAGAGGATGCTGGACGGATGGCGTGAGACTTGAGGGCCGTGATATGAATAACCATGAGTGTCACTGCAGTGCCATGCCGTCTCCTTATAGCTTCATGGGAGTGTTTGCACATCTGTCCAGGGCGTAGAGAAAGAGCAAGTGCCAAGACGAAAGAAAAGGGACAACAGGGAATGAGAAAGAAAGGCAGAAACAAACAAACAAAGATAATTAATAGCTTAAGTCTTGGCTGTGCGGGTCGATAGAATGTCTCCCATGGTGCTTTGCTCACATATATCTCCATTCTGTCTCTGGACTGCAGTAATACAGTAGATGAGTAGGATGTCTAACTGAATAATCCCATTATATTTTCCCCATCACTTAGGAATTGTTTTATTTAAGTACTGACAAAAGTATTTTCAATCATATTAGTTGCTTTTGTTTCAAAGATTGGTCCCTAAGTGTGGGATCCTCAATTACAGTGGAAGCTAAAAGTGAGACATTTATTTATTTCTTTATTCACGCAAAAAAATTCAGATGAAATGTTGAATTGAAACATGATTTTTAGAACAGAATTTATTTTATTTTATTTTATTTTATTTTATTATTTTTTTTATTTTTATTTTGTTTTATTTTATTTTATTTTATTTTCCAAATTTGACTGGTAGCCTAGAAGCAGTGCTGCATATTTTCTTCGTTTTACGTCATAATGTGTTTTTAATTTAAAATTCTAGAACTTTGTACCCCTGGGGTTAAAATAATAAAAATCCTTTTTTGTTTTAAACATGGTCTTAGACTTCTGGGCCCCACTGTAGATGTTTATGAATTATGTTTGTGTAGCGTTGCCTGCTTGGCGTAATTCCTTCATAATTCATGGCAACAAATGAATAAATAACACAGATGAGACAGAGCAGTGGTGTACCACAGAGAGCGAAGGGACAGAGCTTGGTATCCTGCACCTCGTAGCATCTCTACTTATGCATGATAGGTTGATAAATAATGCTTACTTACTGTAATATAATATGTGATGTACACAGAATTCTCTCAGATATTAATAGCTGGCTGGAGTGAAATGGGGACAGATTCAGTGCAGTGACTTTGAGGTTGATCTTCTGAAATGAAAAGGCAAATTGTTTTTTTTAAAGCATTTTAGGTTTTCTTTTAGTTCAGTGTGAATTAATGTTCCATAAAATGTTTGCACGGTTGCTGGATTCAAAGCATATGGAACATCATTTACCTCACACTATCAACAAGCAACCAATACTATAATATATTTATGTCTTTGGTAAAAATTTGTAAACATTTTTCACATTGCTACAGAAATAGTAAAATGCATGTTAGGCCTGTTGATTATCAGTATTATTAATAGTCACCTTTTTCTAACTATTGGTCAAATCCTTTTTGTAGTATTATCACTGTCATTTAGGGCTGTCACGATTCCTTGATTCAATTCAAGTACTTGATTATAAAAAAAAAATGTCCTTGATTTGCATTTTGCCTGAGTAACCAGTAAAGTACTGGAAGTGGTGCATTCCACGGATGAGAATCCATGAAACACATTATTAGACCCTTTTCTAAGGCTGCATGATATATAAACTCATTTAAAAATCGTAATAAAGCATAATCCTATTGTAAATTGCATAAATGTATGCAATGCAGATTTAATATATGTGCTTTATTTACATTTGTGTAGGTTATGTGCATCTCAGAGCGGCTCCATTCACTGTAAATGCTGTTCCACGTAAACTGTTATCATTTACTTGCTCAGACCGTCTCAAATTTCATCTCTGCATATTGCTGTGACTTTGCATTTATTATTACATTCATCTGGGAGCACAGTGTGTAATGGTAAGGTAAATCATTTACAAACCTACGTCAACACAGGAGAATATGTCAGTATCTTTCTCAATATGCTATCTGTTCATTGTGATTTTAAAATAAAAGCTCAAACCCTCACTCTGGGGTTATACGTTTTGATGTCCACATATTCAATAAATTACAGTGTCTGTAGCATTTCTGTCTTTATGTAATGGCCAAATATTAAGATTATAAACAAGGATTAGATTACTCGATTAATCGTCAAAATAATCAATGGATTACTCGATTACCTAAATAATATATACAGAAATATTTTCGAAATTGCTTCAAAATTAATTGCATTAATAGAGTAAAATGATTATTATTAATTACTAATAATATTAACAGTCATCTTTTTCTAACCATTAGTCAGCAAACATTTTTCCTGTCAATTATTTTCTCACTGCCTCTCTATTCTCCTCAGAGAAAACGCCCCTGGTAAAGAGACCCTGTTATATTGAGGGTCTGTAGACTATGGATGTTTGATTACGGTGACCACATCCTAACCTTAGCCCATACATTTTAAACGATGGACATGAAGAGCTGTCTCTTCGGCACATAATGTTTGATCGTCTTATGATTTGCTCGTCATTCCCTACAGACTGAAGCATACCTATGGAGCGTAAGACAGGGCTCTTCAATTCCAGGCCCGAAGGCATTCCTGACTTCATTTTTTTGTTTTTGTTTTTTTGCGTGCGTGTTCCTGCCCTGACCAGCACATGATTCAATTCAGTCCTGCCTCCAGGGAGAAAGCTGAAAAACACTATGTTTGTGAAACGCCTCAGTGTTTTTCTCCTCTGTCTTTCATGGCGTTTTCAAAGGAGGGCTTTGTGACATCTTAACCCTGTATCGATATCAGTTATTTGCTTGTAATGTCTGTAACCGAGTGTGTTATCTAATACCGCAGTAGGTTTGCGGTAATCAAATTGAACAAGTTTGCACGCGATAAGTAGTCTGCCGCAAAAAAAGATCATCCGAGGCGTTGAGGGAAACATACTGCACCGGTTCTCTTTGTTGACTCTCCTTCAAGCAGAACCTCATTCGATATTTTCAATATCTTCTGAGTTTCAGTAATGGGGCAAATTTATAATGCGCCTGCTGCTGAGGGACCTTGAAGGGTCGAATTTTGAAATGAAGGAATAGATTTGGTGAGTTTTGAAAGGTGACTGCCAATAGCATACATCACCATGGAAAATGGTCGCCCAGTGGTACCGTGGAGTTGACTTGGGCCACCGCTGAGTGATGAGCAATCTTCAGCCGCAGCATGGCACAATAACAAAGTAAACAGCCTACGCTGCTCTCAGCATACATAAATCTCCAATATTTGATAAATAAGATTTGCCTGCTGTAATTGATTCCATGTGGAGATCCAAATAGAAACCTCGGAGGCCCTGGTAAATCTAATCAAGAGGGAGGTTAGTCATATGGTGAGTTACCTAAGGCTTTGTAATAATGGATCAACAATTATAACCTTCATAATTACTTCAGACAAACATGTAGATTATTATATATAGCGCAGGAGATTCGGGCTGACGTTTGCTCTCCTTTGCGATTCCTCTCGCCAGGCTGCTCTCACAAACCGATTCTGGGCGAGGTGCAAATGCAGCACGGATTTCTGTTGATAAAAGTGCCCCGCTAAAAGGGATTTTTGAAATATATATCTAGATATCCCAGTTGACGCTGTGGATTGCTAGGGTTCTTTATCATGTTGAAGTCTGTGGGAGTTCTTGAGGAAAACATGACAGACATCCACTCACTCGTGAAAATGCGACGCTGTCGTCCCTTTTAAATCGAACACGGTAAACCCAGACAGAGGCATAAAGTCTCAAATCCTAAGCCGAAACTTTGCTTCAAGAAAGAAGACAAACAACTTTTTTTTTCCTCCGTTGTATGCTACTTTAGAAATGTGTAGAATAATGGATCAACTTCCTTTTCTCAAGTGAAAACAGAAATTGCAACAATAGAAAATATTTATGACTTGATAGGCGCCATTTAAATAAGAGGTTCACGACGAAATGAAAATTGTCAACATTTACTCACCTTTAATGAGACTTTCAGTGAATGAGATCTTTCATTTCAGTCTGTTTCTCACACAAAGGCTTCAAAAGACTTCGAATGTAGCGCACGGCTCATGTAGACCAATTTTATGATACCTTTAGGGTGATTTCTTGTCCTTCTTGAAGCTTCAGTCCATGTTTATTATAACTGAATAGGAAACAGCCACCAAAACACTTTTCAAAATTCTCTCTCTTTCTCTTTTCCTCCCCTCCACGGAAGGTAGAGTAAATGATGACAAAATATTTTTTGTTTGGGTGAATTGTCCCTTTAATTGTTACTGAAGACAGTCTGCTATAACATATGGATGCTTTGTTAGTATCTTCTCTTTAGCTTTTTTCACAATGTGTCTGGAAAAGATAATTGACTCTGCCACAAATCAGAGGATAAAGTTCTGACATCCTGTCACTTCGGGCTCACTCAGGGCTTGACACTGAATGTGTCATTGCTATTATTAGAGCTTTTTCACAACATTAGGTCGTGGCTCTTTTTTCTTGTATATTTCCCTAAAGACCCTCTGAAATGGTTTGATATGCGATTTCTCTGCGCTGTTGTATTGTGTATTTATGGGGTTTTTTTTGGCCATTTTATTTTATTGTATTTTGTTTTATTTTCAGTTGCCAACATGGAGATACCGTTGAGGTCAAAAGTTTACATACACCTGTTAGAATCTGCAAAATGTTAATTATTTTACCAAAATAGGAGGGATCATACAAAATGCATGTACACTTGATTCTTAATACTGTGTTTTTACCTGAATGATCCACAGCTGTGTTTTTTTTGTTTTGTTCATGAGTCCCTTGTTTGTCCTGAACAGTTAAACTGCCTGCTGCTCTTCAGAAAAATCCTTCAGGTCTCACAAATTCTTTGGTTTTTCAGCGTGTTTGTGTATTTGAACCCTTTCCAACAATGACTGTATTTTGATTTTGAGATCCATCTTTTCACACTGAGGACACTGAAGAAAACTTTTTGAATTCGAAGTTCAATATAAATTTAACTTATTTTTTCTTTTGGGAAACATGTAAATATCTTCTGTAGCTTCTGAAGGGCAGTATTAAATGAAAAAATGTGATATTTAGGCAAAAAAAGAAAAATGTACACATCTTTATTTTGTTCAAAAGTTTACACCCCCAGCTCTTAATACATAGTTTTTCCTTCTGGAGCATCAGTGAGCATTCTGTTATGGTTGCATATGAGTCGTCCCTCAGTGTGAAAAGATGGATCTCAAAATCATACAGTCATTGTTGGAAAGGTTTCAAATACACAAAAATGCTGAAAAAACAAATAATTTGGGGGACCTGAAGGATTTTTCTGAAGAACAGCAGGCAGTTTAACGGTTCAGGACAAACAAGGGACTCCTGAACAACTATCACTAAACAAAAAACAGCTGTGGATCATTCAGGTAACAACACAGTATTAAGAATCAAGCATATGTAAACAGGGTAATTTTTATACATTCAGCTATTATCTTCACTTGTGGAATATATGTAACTGTCTTTTATGTGAAAATATCTTATCCAGGTCAGTACTACATAAAAAAAATAACATGCATTTTGTGTGATCCCTCTTATTTTGGAAAAATAACACATTTTGCAGATTCTGCAAGGTGTATGTAAACTTTTGACCTCAACTGTATTTTTTATTTATTTATTTATTTGTTTTGAATCTAGGTGGTGTAGTAATAATTGGGTGATGTTAACCGGTCAAACCCTGACCCCTGGATATAAATAGATTCCCATTCTAAAGAACATTTTATCTCTAATTGCATTACCAAATTATTGTTACTTCTACTTTATTGGAGTTTTCTTAATATATTGCACATGCCATTAGTTTCTATGGTTTCTGTGGACAGAAAGAGCTCCTTTCAAAAATCTGTTTAGGGTGTTTGTTCCAAAAAAGAAGTAAATAAATAGAAAACTGACCTACCCACACAAAGAACTCTCATAACTCAGTCAGTTCCTCCATCTTGTCAGTACCCATCTGTTCTCAGATCACCCCTCCTGCTGTTCATTATATTTGATTAAGCATCAAATATGACCCCGCTGGAAATGCTTGTGCGTATTTTGGTCAATTCGTGCAAGACATGCTTACATGTATCAAAACACCATTTGTTCCTTTTACAAAGCCATTTATTTCCATTAAAATAAATATGCTAAATTTGATTAATGTAGAATTCTATTACAACAGCTTGATGACCAGAACCACACTGACACTGCAGCCAATGGTGTGAGTTTGGGACGGGTGACCAGTGGCACATGGGAGGGTTTGGCACAGGGAAACCTGTTTGGAAACAGCAATTATTTTTGCAATTTTCATTCAGTTAGATGTATGTGTGTATGTTTGTCCATCTGTCTTTGGTAGTAGAGACAATTCAACAAACTATTTAAATGATTTAACTACACTGAAATACTTTCTGTAAAAAATATTGCAGCAGAAAATAGTTTCATAGACACCTACCCAAGTCACTGTTTGACATTCTCTGCTTCATAGCTGGCTCATTCACTGGCATGTGGAGTTCTTACCTTGAGGCCTTCAGTCATTCAAAATATCTCCTGACTCAAAGTAGCATATGCACACAGCAGAGGGCTGCAAGTGACTGCAAGACACCCGCCGTTAGGAAGCCTCTCCATATGGCATCTTTGAGGGTTCTCTTTTCTGTCTAATTAACGCCTTTGATGCAAATCAGTGTTCCTCTCTCAGCGAGGACAGGTCAAACGCTTTGAAAACGCCCTCTCCTTGGAACGGCAACCACCGGTTTGTGTGGAAATTTACAAGGGCTCAGTGTTTTCTCAGAAAGGATGTGGGAAGTTTAATGAGCTTATTATTATGCGTTTTTTGCAGTTAATCTGCATATGACTATTTGCTGATATGACAGGAGGTTAATTCAAGGCATCTGTGAAAGGAAGATAGATATGTAACGGTTGGAGATTGCAAAGATGAGACTTTCTATGACAAAAGATTACAACAAGAGAGCTAGGATATTTGTTAAACATACAGTAACGTACATAATAACAAAACAAAAAACACTGATAATGACTGAAATTACTGATGCAGTTTAAGGACCCAGCAGAGCAAAACTTTAACACATTGGGGTTCCAAAACTAAACAATGAAGTTTCTTTGTAGAACATCCAGATTTTTTCTATCGTTAAGAAGATGGAAAACTCATTATATTCATTTTCTTTTTTTTTTTTGCTATTCAGTACTCATTGAAGGTGCTTGTAGTCAAGTGGGATTTTGGAGTTGAGAGAAGCCAGTAATCTGGTGAGAAATTAAATGGCTGAGGCAAGATATGACATGACCAAAACATGACATGACCAGTTTCATATAGAGAGGGAAACAACAACATATTTAAAAGGTTTTTTTTTTCCAGTGTTTGAACAACAAACAAGCACTACTCTACACTGCTCAAAACTCGCATTTGAACAGTCAGTAGCAAATTCTTTACATATGAAAACGTACTTGCAGGCTGTGAGTCAGAAGCACCAGACTGTCTTAGAAAAGTTATAATTGCCCCACTTTATAAAAACAGCATTTGTGCACAGCTGGCATTGAAGGCAGTGTTGCCAATTTGGGCTGCTTTAACACTGTTGCCGCAAGTTGTTTTTCGTGTCTGCAAGTTGAAGCGATCCCTGGAATGCTAATTTAAACAGGAGAACCCTACCAAAAAACGTGTATTTTACCCCCTAGTTTAGAGTAGCAATTAGGTGGGTTTTGTTATGAAAACCTGGCAACCCTGATTGTAGGCTACTCTCCCAGGTTCAGGAAACCGTCCTCCGTAAAATGTGCTGCACACACTCGAATATTTGCGCTGTGTTGTGTAAATATACTCAACTACTAATTTCTAGTTGTGTACTCATTTGGAAGGCAAAACACACAACATCTCCACAACATGGCAGCAGCTGCAACAATGCTACAGCGAGAATAAAAGTTCCGCCTTCTTTCTTCGCGTATACTTTTGGGTGGTTGTAGACATGTGGGGTCATGTTTGAACAAGCCGTTTTAGGAAGGCGTGGCTGAGTCTTAACTTTTATAAAGTATATCTCTTTGGGTTTGCGATTTGAATCTTTGCAACTTTACAGACCTTATATACTACCCTCCAAAAGTTTGGAAACACCCCTGGCAAAGTGTGGTTTTGGATGATTTCAGCATAAATCCTTATCATTTTTTGGTGCACATACATTAAAGTAGCTTGACATTATCATTGAAGACCAGCAATAATAATTTTCATTTTGATTACATAATAATGGCAATATATACATATCAAAGTCAGACATGCCCCTTTGCCAGCTGTGATGCCTGGTTATTGGTTTAAACTTGGTCCAGGTTTTTAAAAGATTTTTGGGTCAGCACACCTTAATAGCTTCAACACTTGATTGCCAGTTAAGTTTAGAATACAATGAATTTAGGCCCAGATTATGCAGAGCTGTAATAGCTGCTAATGGTGGATATTGTAATGTAAGTTTTTTCTATGTATAAACTGTTTATGTAATAAAATATGTTTTCATAGTATGTGTTGTCCCTTATCAGTGCAAATAATCACTGATTAAAAAGGATTTATGCCAATATTGTCCAAAACCCCACTTTTCTAGGGCGTTTCCAAACTTTTGGAGGGCAGTGTATATGCACAAACAGCTTGTTACACTCCGAAGACAAAGGAAAATATGAAATCGCATCATATAACCCTTTTAATAGACATCACAGCAGCTGGGTTATTAGGTTATTTGGCTGCTATTACTTTAAGAGCTGCCGCTGCTGAATGTGACGCAGAAGTGACATGCATGCTCGTAGTTTCATTCGCGCTTTAATATGAAATGACACAGGCTACTGCGCGCGTCACCGCATTTGTGCGTGCAAATGAGGCGTACACGCTACTAGCACAGTATAATGGCTGACAGGACAGGTAAATTCATTTTTACTGACATACGGCCTGACAACATATCATCTGACTGCAGTTCACTGTTTTTCTACTGAAGCTCCCTCGTCAGCTGTACCTTTCCCGTATTCGTTTGACTAGCACCTTCCGCTGAGGGGAAGTTGAGTGTGTATCTGAAAAGTCTCCTGTTTGATGTGGTCATATAGACAGTCTGCATAAAGAAACAGTTCTGGTCAAGAAAAAAAGAGCAGCAGTTGTGAGTGGGGTTGCCAACCCTAGCTCTGCCCCTGCGTTAGCTGCGTTAACCCTCTGGGGTCAAAAAACACGCTGGCACGGTTTGTGGCAGTTTTTCTGATAATGCCTAAAAGAACTTCAGTTACTCCGTCATTTTTTAATCGACAGATAAGATGAGAGCAATACATCAATCAAATCTGTAAAGAGTCTACTTTTATTTGTATATTTATTTGTATATTTTTAATGCTGAAATGAATCGCCTGTGTTGATGCGCTAATTGTTGACAGCATTAGTTTAGGTAATCATACATATATCATGCATGTATTAGATATATGTAACTTTTATACTTTTGCATAATAAGTCTTGGTCTGGATAGTGGTCTCACCGTATATACGATCTCTGAAAGTCTCAGTCTAATTCTAACATCCTAAAGGTGATAATTACCTCCAGCACAGGCGGCTATGATATCTTGACCATTGCAGGCTGTTCCACAGCTCTAAATGGCTGCTTAGCCACTATACAGAGCGACTCAGTGACTGAATGCTAAAATGAATTCAGTATCTTCAATTTTTCAGGTCCCTTGGACCAGCAGGTCTTGGCCTTGGTCTTAGGGGGTCTGGTATTGATCTCGGTCGACCGTGCAGAGAAAATGATAAGGATAAAGCAAGCCACTTGACTTCAGCGTAGTGTATGAACACTGTGGCTCTGTGGTGCATTTAAAATGTTGTTCTGTTCGAGTGCACTGTAAAAAATGTTTTGTCAGGTAACCTGCAAAATGAGCTTTATGTGGTAACAGGATTTATTCAAGTCAAAAATATGATTTAATATATCTGAATACACCTGGCTACACTAGGTTACGCCAACAAAAGTCATTTCTAAAGGTCAGATGAGGTAGAAATACCTCCTTAGGATAACAGTTGCCTATTTTTGCAGCATATATTTGAGCTGGCAAACATAGCAACGTCTCCGTCAAGCAGCGCCGTGAGTTTGGACAGGACTACTCATAATAAGCTGTTCAGCAGGGAATTTTTCAACGTGTGATTCCATATTTTGCAACTAGTAATAATGCCACTTTTTCTCTTTTCACAGGAAGTGTGTGTATCTCACAGTCAGTGAAAATCCCCCGTGAGCCGAAACCAGGGGAGTTTGATAAGATAATTTCGAGACTGGGAGAAAATCCGAATGCGAGGGTTGTTATTATATTTGCAAATGAGGACGATATAAGGTGAGTAGCTTTTGTTGTTTATAAATTAGCATCTATCTTGAAGAATTACATAGTATAATTTCTTTTATTGTGAAGCAGTTAAACTCATTTCTGCTTTTAATTCATTTGTGCAGAGTTACAAGCACCAAAATAGGTATTGCTTTCTAAAATAACAGAATAACATCTGAAATACAGACTAAGGACTTGCAGGGAGGTGAAAAACTCATTTTCCTGACCTCTGTTATAACACATTTAATTTGCCCCATGGGAACGTCTGAAACACCCCAGCACTGAGCACCTGGAGTACCTAATCAGAACTATTAGAACCCAGCTGTTCTCATGAAAATTGACAAAAAGCCTTCACTTAAATATGCTATTAGACATCCATTGAATAATAATCATCTTAATTTGAAAGAATAATTATGGGCAAACTTTTTCAATTTGTTGCTTGCTTAAGCGTTCAGGATGGCGGTTTAATCATCCTTCTCTAATTATTGTTTGTCAGCCGTTGTCCTTGAGTTCATAATGGCTTGTTTATCCATGTTCACATCGATGCACCTGTAATTCAGAAAGTATGTTTTTCTTTAAAAAATAAAAAAAAACTTTATTAACATGAATATGATATCAAAATTGACCCTTTGTACTTTATACATGTTCTTGATTTTATTGCGCATGCATGATATTCCAAAGATTTCGCTCATCAGAATTTAATAACTTGTTTTAAGTTTTCTTTTCAGCCGATGTCACCTTGACCATGCAGATTGCTCATTAATAATAACCAATAGCCAAATAGCTATTTACGTTGTTTTAGGCTTTTTTGTAGTTAATGCTTCGTTTTGCAAGTAAAATGAGTTGTCAGTGGTGTTTCATGTTTAATGTAGGTAAATAAATTGCAGCGAGGGCATAGCTGCCAAAGTCGTGGGTGAATTTTTATGCAGTTATTAAAAATATTGATAAGTTACTGGCGTATAAGCCCAGAAAATGTATTCCACGGCTTACGGATAGACGTTGCTTGCGAAGACGCTTTAAGTCTGTTTCTGTTTAAAAGACAGAAAATGATTTTGTGTGCGCCGCCTGAAACATACTTTATTGAGCCATTATTATCTTGGGGAAATGCTTTTGCTGTCAGTTGTGCATGACTAATTTTGACATCAATTGCTACCGTGCCTGATGGAGAATGCTTAGAAATTTCAGCGCTGAGCAGTGTCGATACTGACCTTTCAATAACATATTGATTTGCAGTTACTGTAAATGGAGAATCACCAAAGCACCACCGAATGCAGACAATGATTGCAAACAAGTAATTAGAGTTGATGTGACTCAGAGCCTGAGAGCAAAGCCTATATTCAACATCTTATGGAAACTGCCACTCATCTCTTAACAGGCGGCTACTGCAGGCGGCAAAAAAAGCCAATCAGACGGGTCACTTCCTGTGGGTGGGGTCAGATAGCTGGGGCTCCAAGATATCGCCAGTGCTTCACCAGGAGGAAATGGCCGAGGGAGCTGTCACCATCCTACCCAAACGACAGACCATCAGAGGCAAGTGACAGATTAAATCCTCCACTTGTCAGTGGTTGCTCTCATCCATTAGAGACCAGTTCTGAACCGGAGTGTGTGCTTAATGTTTTCTGACAACACTACTGGTGATGCATTTAATAAGCATAACAAGTTAAATGCATGCTTAGTGTTAAAGGAATAGTTCACTCAAAAACTAAAAAATCCTCCACGTCCCTAAATACATTTTCTTTCTTCAGTGGATCTTTTTTTATTTTGTTGTATAATTTAATGCAATAAAAAAGAACAGTTAATTTACAACAGAACATTGCATGTTTATTTTTTGTCAAATAAGGTACTCCACAACATCTTTGATGTATGATATGACCTTTATGATAATATAATTTATTAAAACAGTACACATTATTATTATGAGTATCATACAACAGGTATTATTAATCCATGTTTTAATTTAAACAGTATAAAAGTTCTGTTGTGAAGCACTTTATTTGTTAAAAAAAGTTTAATATTTTATTGTAAATTTATATTTTTAATATATATTTTAAATCATACAACATAGAATAGTAATAATAATAATTTACAAATTTTAAAAAATTACACAGATGTACATTATTATTATTACTACTCTAAGAAGTACATTTTACTATGCAATAGTAATACATTTATGTAATTTATGTAAATGTCTTTATGTTAATTTTATTTTGGCAGATTGTCTTGAAGACCTTTTGAGTTTCAGTGTGTATATGATGATAGCTTTTATAAAATAAAATGCTCATGAAATGAGCAGCTCTGGAGATGAAGTTCATGTGGAGTGTCCTCATAAAGTGAGACAGCAGTGTTTTTTAAATGAAAAGTTAAAAAGGAGAGCATTTGTTTGAAATAGAAATCTTTTCTAACAATATACACTACTGTTAAAATGCTTGGGGTCACTAAATTTTTATTCTTTCTTTTTTTTTTTAAGAAATATAAAGAAATACTTTTATTTAACAAGGATGTGTTCAATTAATAAAAAGTGATAGCATAGATTTACATTGTTAGAAACGATTTATATTTTGAATAAATGCTGTTGTTTTTAACTTGTTATTCATCAAAGAATCTTGAAGAAAAAAATCACAGGTTCCAAAAAAATATTTGGCAGCACAGCTGTTTCCAACGTTGACTGTTCTAATAATAAATCAGCATATTGGAATGATTTCTGAATGATCATGTGACACTTAAGACTGGAGTAACAGCTGATAAAAAATTCAGCTTTGCATCACAGGAATAAATTATATTTAAAGTATATTAAAATAAAAACCATTTTATATTGTAATAACATTTTGCAGTATTATTGTTTTTTTTCTGTATTTTTGATCAAATAAATGCAGTCTTTATGAGCATAAGAGACTTCTTTAAAAAAAGTCTTACTGATATCAAACGGTAGTGTGTGTATATATATATATAATCATTATTCTAAGAAGTATGTACATTTCTTCATGTTAAACTAGATTTTAACTTGAGTTTAAGTGTGTATTTGCCAATTGCTTTTATAAAATAAAAATGCCCATGTAGTGACTCTTAGAGTAGCTCTGGAGATGAAGTTCATAGTGAGTGTCCTCATATGGTGAGACAGCAGATGCTGAAAACACCATGAGCATCATACACACTTGAGAATATATAGCAGACGAAATTGCACCGTCGCTCACATAGAGACAGGCAGAATATGCAAACTTAGCCTACATCTAGACGATCAGGTGAGTGGTACTAAGTGTAAATATTGTGGGGGGTTTTTTCTGTTAAATATCAATATTAATTTATCGTCCAGTCCAAATTCGATGGTCCTTTTTGGAGCTTAACTGCTGTGGTAACTATGAACTGTTCTTCAAAAAATGTTCCTTTTGTGTTTCACAGTACAGTATCAACTAGTTTGAACTGTCACGAGGACGAGCAAATGATGACAGATTTTTCATTTTCGTATGAACTATTCATAGCAAAACAGAACATTCTCAGTGAGACGAAAATGATGTTAGATGCAAATGTTCCGTCAAATCATGTTGCTCTCTGAAGTTCATTGGCTGAGAGCTTTGACTCTGACAGAGTGCATTAAAGTGACACAGATCTCATCGATCTACCCTCAGGCTTTGATCGCTACTTCACCAGCCGCACGCTCGAGAACAACCGGAGGAATATCTGGTTTGCGGAGTTCTGGGAGAACAATTTCAACTGCAAGCTCAGCCGCCATGCCTTGAAGAAGGGATCCGGCGTTAAGAAATGCACAAGTAAGAATCTCTCCCTCTCCCTCTGGCAACACTCCATTTCACAGAGCTCCATAAAAGAGAGAAAGCGAGCAAAGGGAGAAGCCAAATCTATCGTAAAAGACTTGGCCTGCTGTTCTCAGATCGCCTGAAATGGGCTTTTGTTTACACCAGAGTCTGATTAGTCATACCACAGCAAAGCTGTTCTACGTCTGATGTTTTCTGATGCACAGCAGCAGCATCCCTGCACTAAGAACGCAGAACCAATGCAATCCAGCCAATTGGATAAGAGATGATGATCTTTAATTGATTCGTGCCTTCTCCCGGGGGAAGAGCCGCCTGTGGCGGCCCTGTCAGCTACGAGTCCAGCCCCGGTCAGAGCCCGTCCGTTCGGCTGTGCAGAAAGGTTGACTCCTAGCAACACATTTCAGGTTTCATCCAATCAGTGTGGGTTGCGATCTTACGAGGAGGGGTTTCCGCCCGCAGACCTTCTCGAGGGTGGCTACGGTAGCGCGTCTAATTCTCAGCATGTAGCCTACCGAGCATTACGCCGCTTACTGCACTGCACCAGTAAGCAGGGCAGGATATTAACCTCTCGGTTCAGTATCGGTGCGGTGACCTCCTACAGACGGCGGAAGTCAGATTATATGCGACTGTGGCAAAGGGGCTCACTGTAACGTCGCAGCGCGATAAATGTCACCGTGCATAATCCCTGTCACTGGGCTCGCTTGTAATGGCTGGCCTTTAGTGTGCTGCGAGAAGTATCTGGCCTGAAACAAAATCCATCGCTCCGCCACAACATAATAAATCACTTTTTCTTTATGCTAATTGCAGCGCCCACCAGAAAATTCATCATTGTTACCTCACATTCTTGAATAGCCATTGGTGATTAAATGCACTGCTTCTATTCACTTGATTAAAAAATATGGTCGGGTGTATTTGCGTGCGTGAATGAGATGCAAAACATGCCACTCAGGACAGCTTTTACTTTCTTTTATGGTAGTTTTGAGGTTGAGTATATTTCAGACATGCTTTTGCTACACCCAAGGGCTCACAACTGAAATTTTGGCAGCTTAATATATCTTTCTGAAATATCACCAAATGAAAAGTTAGTTTGCAACAAAACATTTTTATTTTTTGTGTCAAACAAAGGTGGTGTAACAGATTTTGTATACTGTCAGAATTAATGCATGGATGAAAAAGATATTTGTTAAAGTTATAATAACAATCATAGTAATTATTATTGTTATTATGCATTTAATCATCATAAGTTATGATGCATCCATAGTGTTAAAGAAATATTTTCTAGTATCCTCATGCAGCATGTTTCCAATTTATTATTATTATTATTGTTAATGGTAACTCTGTAATAAAATTATTAGTGCATTTGTTTCAGTCTCTTTCAATATAAAAGTTTGACTCATAAAAACAGTCTCTTGTTGCCACTGTCTCTTGGGACAGTGTAACTAAAATCACCATCACGAACACACATTGTTTCATTTACATTACATTTACATTTAGACATTTAGCTGATGTTTTTTTTTTTTTTTTAAAACACAATAAAAACATGGAATCTGTTTTTGCAAATAAACCCTTCATATAGTTTCTGTGATACTTTAACCCCATCCAATCCTAAACATAACCACTTTTTATAAAATGTAAATATATGTAAAAATGTAAATATATTTGTGTTATGAAAATACAAACTCATAGGATACAATAACTAAAAACAGGACTATTTACTTACATATAAGCAAATTAATAATAATTTCTAAAAATTGTAGAGACTACAATTTATAAACTATGAATTAACTACAAACTAAAAGTTTGCACAGGATTTAAAAGCCCTTTATTCTTGTATACTTATAAAGTAGTAGTAGTAGTAGTATTCTAAGAGGTAACTTTCTCTTTATGGTAATTGCTGCACCCACAATTGTAGTGCAAAGTGCTTCTGTTCGCTTGTTTTAAAAAAATATTGCATGGTGTTTTTGTTTGCGTGCATGAGATGCCCAGCACAGCTTTTTCTTTCTTTTATGGTAGCTGTGTGTTCAGAAGTATTTCTTGCATGCTTTTGCTGCACCCAAGGGCTCACGTCTGAAAACAGAAGGCGTGATATGCGAACAGAACTGCACATATGCTGACATCAGGCTTGATTATTCATGTAAAGAACAATTCGGCATTTGCCATGCACATTGTAGCAGATTTATAATGCCACATGGGAAATGAAAACGGTGTTAGAGTGTTTGCACAGCTTTATTAGTTCATGAAAACGACCACACGTTGAAATACAATGCAGCTTTAACTGGGTTGCATCCTCTAACAGCTTTGTCTCAAAGGGAGGATGTAATATTTGTCTGAAAGCACTGATTCAGAACCGGAGGCCACTATGACTGTGGCTTGCTAAACCTTTATCATTCGCTGTGGAGTCTGGAGTTAGCATAGCGACAGTCTCGCGGGTCTGGGTGTTTTCAATGCTTTAATAACTGCTGACCGAGATTAACAGGCAAGATCTGCATGCATTTTCCATTAAGGTTTAGCTTGCATGGTTGGATTGTTATGATTAGACAAGTTGTTTGTAGTCTCCAAGCAAGCACGGCGTAATTATTTGCATGCAATGATATTGAGTAGTGAAAATGCTAAATGTAAGTTTTCAGCGTCTCCTAGCACGCCGTGCGTGCTGTCTATAGAGGACCTGTGCTTTCTGAGAAATTCTGAGCCTGTTTTGCACATTGTCACTGGCACAGTGAGGAGTTGTTGTTTTTTTTAGTCATCTAGACAGACTACAGTGTAAATATAGCCTCAGAGGGACAATGCTAATGCATGAGTCAACAGGCACCCACAGATTTGCCCAAATTCCAGCTGACATTTTCGATAATGACTAATGTGATGGAGGATCTGTGAAACATATTTGGGGTATGAATCAAAGCTTGATTCTGTGACATCACTGCCTTTCATGCCTTTCATTAGCTTTGAGCTGGGTTTTACATACAATATGCAAGGACTTCTATGCAGTATTTCATACCAGTAGCCTGGATATCAGAAAAAAAGCCCCCTATCTGCATTATTCATTCATTCATTTGAAGTTTAACTGTTCCTAGATTAAAGGTCTATGAAACAACTCACTTTTTTTGGTACACATGTCTGCTGCAATGATAGTCAAACTCACAGAGAGGCAGCTTCAGTTTAAAGGAGAAGTCCACTTCTGAAACAAAGATTCACATATAATGTACTCACCCCCTTGTCATCCAAGATGTTCATGTCTTTTTTTCTTCAGTCGTAAAGAAATTGTTTTTTGAGGAAAACATTTCAGCATTTTTCTTCATATAATGAACTGGTATGGTGCCCTGATTTTGAACTTCCAAAATGCAGTTTAAATGCGGCTTTCAACAATCCCAAATGCGATTGTAAACGACCCCAGCTGAGAAAGAAGGGTCTTATCTAGCGTAACGATCGGTTATTTTCCTAAAAATTATAAAATTTATATACTTTTTAATGTCAAACGCTCATCTTGTCTTACTCTGCCTGGACTGTTTTTGTCTGGTTTATGACAGTTAGGGTATGTCCAAAAACTCCCATCTCATGTTCTCCCTCAACTTCACAATCGTCCTGTATCGCTGTTTTACCTTTTTGGTTAAGGGTGTTTGATCTTCTTTGCATGTTCATTTTGCAAAGACTGGTTCGGTACTTCTGCAGCGATGTAGGATGACTTTGAAATTATTTTTGAAGTTGAGGGAGAAAATACGATCAGAGTTTTTCGACATACCCTAACTGTCTTGAGCCAGAATACACAGAGTTTAAGGAGAGCTAGGCAAGACGAGCACTTGAGAATAAAAAGTATTTAAATTGTATTTTTTTAATGAAAATAATGGATCGTTTCTAGGGGTGTGACGAGACACTTATCCCACGAGACGAGACGAGACACGAGACTGGGTTCACGAGAACGAGACGAGACGAGATTTTTAAACTTTTCTTAAGAAATCCTCAATGATGAAATATATAGGGAAAATAGTCTTTTATTCAACTGAAAAAGACAAAATGCAAAAAAATTAAGGTGCATTTTGGACTTTATGAAATTAAACTTCCATTTTAATTAATTATATGCAGTAATAAACAACATTTAAACAAGAGCTTCACGATTCTGAATAAATTGAGAATCCTAGTTGTTTTTAATCAATTGGAGACCATAATTCTCTCACGATTCTGGAGAAAAAA
>JAHKKF010492631.1:0-20579 GCA_019740295.1 Labeo calbasu
ACCTCCAGCCTTCATGAACAATTATATATCACTTATAAGTGATTAAGTACAAATTTAATACTAGTTATTAAGATTTATGTGGTTTGGCATCAGTAATGTGCTTGGAAAAAAATATGATCAGTATATCAACTTGCATAATAACTAATATACATAAATATATTCCATGACATTAATATAGGACAATAAAATGACTAAATGTGAAATTAATGCATAATGTATGTTTGGAAAAAAATAAAATAACTTATGTAAAAGAGATGAGAATTCTGTTGATGTATTCTATCATGTTAAAAGCCAGAAAACAGCAAATATATTTTCCACTGTATGAGTACTAATATGATATTGTGTGTGATATTCCTTTTAAAAATAGGTGCTTTTTATATTGCTTATGGAATATATGACCTGTCACACCATATGACAGATTCAGGCTATGGCCTAGAACAATGTGACAAATAGAGCAAACTGTTAATGGGCTGCATCAAACTTCTAGACAGTAAACATTAACTGTCTGTTATGACAGAAGGAAAGCAACCCGTAATTTACTAATTCCCTCAGGACCAGCATTATTTAAAAACTATTTATATACTTTTATAATATTTGTAATGAGCTTTTTTTTTTTTAGATATTAAGTTTTATTAATTTTATGTGCTCTTGTCATTTTATTATTATTTTATATATATATCTCTACAGCTTTATTTCCATTTTAGTAATTAGTTTCAGTTTCAGCTTCATCTTGAACTTATTTCAGCTGTAACTGACAAGGGAATATTTCTCATTTTCATTCAACTTCTTTCATTCAAGTTTTTCATCTAATATTTGTATTTAAACTTTATTTAATTTACTGAAAATGATTTAAGTAGTTTATAGCGTCCTACCCATCAGGAGACTGATATTATGTGCACTGGAAATTAAATCATGTGCTTTGCACTTAACTTCCATGCCTTTCGATGTCATTTGATGGATCCATCTAACAAGACATTCTGCCATCTGAACACTTTTCTGCAAGACTGCATTTTAAAGCAAGCCTGAATATCCAACATTTAAGTAAGGCCTCCCAAAGGTTTTTCTGGGAACAAGCTGTCCTCCTCAGTCAGGTCAAAAAGAAAAAAAAAGTTGAATGCCACAATTGTGCCATACTACTTGTAAGGATTCCCTTCCCGTACAAGTCCCTCTTAGCAATACATGGTAAAATGCAGACCAGGCTTTAAAAAAGCTCCATTCCTGCTGTTTAAGATGACAGGTATCAGAGAAAACCTTGGGCATGAAAGGGGAGCACTGAAGGCCAAACTCTATACCCTAAGGACACAATTATGTGCAGTATACCTTCAAAGTACATGGCAAAAACACTGAGGAGCCTGGCTTCTCTCACAGTCTCTGGAGTCCGTTCCAATACGGCGGGGCAAAGGGAATCAATCATGACCCATATCCATCCACTTACTGAGCACAATGCTATTGGGCTACTATACAGTACCTGAGGCCCCATACACAGCTGAAGCTCACTCTTTTAGAAACACTCCTGGCAGGACACAGAATCAGGCCACGGAACATTTGTCCAGCTTTGCTGTTTGAAAGCACTAGTTCTCTCTTTCCACATTATCATTTTTGGTGTAGGCATACCTTTTGATGTTCTTCTTCAAAACAAACCCAGAGTGCATGGCTGATACACTTTTATATCTTCTGGCATATTTGAGGACTCAGTACACAGAATTCTTCTCTTCATCCCGTATAATGCTTTTTGCATTCACTAATTGTAGCACATTTACAATCAATGATCCACTGATCTCCACTATCCACTCAACAGCATGTTTGATCAAATAACACACATGAAGCTAGCATGACGATTAAGTTTATCAGTCTCGTTTCAAAAACAATGGCTTGCTCAACGATTCCTTCAGCATGAAGTCATTGGGTAATCCAGTGGGTCAGTGTGGGTGGTGCGCTAGCATAAAAGACATTTAGAAACATCCAGGGATGGACTAGACATACAAAGCACCATGACTTTTCCCTTATGGGGTGGTCAACTTGTTAGCCAGCTGTTGAAATCAATTTATGTAAATATACAAAGATTTCAAGGGAGAAAAACCCCCAACATCTTCTGGCCGGCCCATTCACAGTGCAGTTACACTCCCTCATTGAAATATACCAACTAGAGCTGCACATTTACTCAAATTAATCTAAACTTAATCTAATTATTCACTAAATCAGAGTCACAATATGGCCAGTAAAAGCAAAAGGCTGTGATTTAGTTTGCTTTAATTAGCAGTGCTTTGTAAATTGTTTCTTTAATTAACTTGATAAAAAGGCAAAATTCATTCTGTAATTTAATAAAATGCACATACTGCTTGTTATGCTGCAAACAAAGTGCAAACTGAAGGCTATACAACCCAATATAAATGTTTAAATGCAGGCTATAGGCCTACTATGTATTATGTGCAAATAATTAAATAAATAAAGTTTTACAATATAAATGTTGCATTATAAATTAAATTACACCTGGCAGCTTATGTCACTAAATTATAAATGATGACAAATGATGACAAAGAAAAACAAAAGCACAAACTCTTTCTAGGTGTATATGGCTTTCTTCTTTCAGGCGAATACAATCAGAGTTTTACAAAAAAAGCCATATTATACTCACCGGAGCTTATGCTACGCCTACATCCTACGTCGTCCACTGGAATGACACTTTCTAGCGAACATGCGTATGGCCATTAGTGGAAGCTAGAGATTTCGGTTTATATAGTTTTAAATGTGAATATTTTTCTTACACAAACACATCCATTCGCTTTAGAAGACCTTTCTTAATCCCCCTGAGCCGTGTGGAGTACTTTTTATGATGGATCAAAATTTCAACACCCATTCACTGCCATTATAAAGTTTGGAAGAGCCAGGACATTTTTTAATATAACTCTGATTGTATTCGTCTAAAAGAAGAAAGTAATATACACCTAGGATGGCTTGAGGATGAGTAAATCATGGGGTAATTTTCATTTTTGGGTGAACTATTCCTTTAACTCACACATTCATTCCTCTGAATAACATTTCTTTGTTGTATAAGAGACTTCCTACATTCATATCCCATTTCTAGTTATAATCCCATTATAGTTACTGTTCTAATAAAATATCAATCGATAATGTCCAGGTACTATAGACCTCCTTGGCCCAGACATTTTTCACATTTTCTGCACTGACTTCAGAAGAAAATCATTCAGCAGAATGAATCTAAATGTAAAATGTGTAAAATAGACCTTATTGACCTTATTGAATATCCTCATTCAGATTATCAAATGAACAATGAATCAACTTGAATAACAATCAAATGAATGAATCAAACAAAAACTTTCTCTCTTCTTTTGTATATATACAGCACTTATAGAAAGATCTATAATCACCTGATTGCTTATCACTACTACTACATTTTTAATTTCTTCATGTTGCATCCAATCCCATATTGGGACAAAACATCAGTCCATGGTCCAGCAAGCTCTCAAAGTGCAGGATTACTTTCCTACACTGACACTGTAGATATTTACGTGCATAGCACGCTTACAGTTGAGGTCAAGAGTTTATATCCCCCTTTCAGAATAATTAAAAATGTTAATTACTTTACCAAAATAAGAGGGATCATACAAAATGCACGCTATTGTTTATTTAGTTCTGACCTGAATAAGATATTTCACATAAAAGATGTTTACATATAGTCCAAAAAAGAAAATAATAGTTAAATAAAATAATAGTAAAAGTGACCCTGTTAAAAATGTACATCCTTGATTCCTAATACTGTGTTGTTACCTGAATAATCCACATCTGTGTTTGTTTTGTTTAGTGATAGTTGTTCATGAGTTCGTTGTTTGTCCTGAACAGTTCAACTACCCGCTGTTCTTCAGAAAAGTCCTTCAGGTTCCACAAATTCCTTGGTTTTCCAGCATTTTTGTGTATTTGAACCCTTTCCAACAATGACTGTGTAATTTTGAGATCCATCTTTTCATGCTGAGGACAACTGAGGGACTCATATACAACTATTACAGAAGGTTCAAACACTCACTGATACTCCAGAAGGAAAAACCCTGCATTAAGAGCCAGAGGGTGAAAACTTTTGAATAGAATGGAGATGTGTACATTTTGTCTTATTTTGCCTATATATAATTTTTTTTTTTCATTTAGCACTGCCCTTCAGAGACTACAGAAATAGTTACATGTTTTCCAGTAGACAAAATAAGTTAAATTTACCCTGATCTTCAAATTCAAAAAGTTTTCATCCCCCGGCACTTAATGCATCGTGTTTTCTTCTGGAGCATCAGTGAGCGTTTGAACCTTCTGTAGTATTTGGATATGAATCCCTCAGTTGTCCTCAGTGTGAAAAGATGGCTATCAAATCATACAGTCATTGCTAGAAAGGGGTTTAAATACACAAAAATGCAGAGAAACCAAAAAATTTGTGGGACCTGAAGATTTTTTCTCAAAAAATGCTTTTAAGAACTCATAGTTAAGAATCCAGGGTATGTAAACTTTTGAACGGGGCCATTTTTATAAATTCAACTATTCTTTTCTCTTGTGGACTATATGTAAAAATGTGAAATATCTTATTCAGTTCAGTACTAAATAAACAATAACATGCATTTTGTATGATCCCTCTTATTTTAGTAAAATAAGTAATATTTATAATGATTCTGAAAGGGGATGTAAACTTTTGACCTAAACTTTTTATCACAAGAGGAGACACATAAATGGTCAGAGGTTGCAGAACAGCACTGAAGGAGAAAAAGAATAAAAATCTTGTCATTCAGAGACTTTTCATTTTCTACTTACAGCTCGAGTGATTCCAGTATGAAAGACTGAACCAGCCATGAGACACCTGGAAAGACAAAGAGGCAATACCTAAAGGGAAAAATGTAGGCACAGATTCTCGACTTATTTACTGCATGGCCAGATTTCTTCCCGATGTTTCATTGTCTGAGATGTTCAAACTTCCTGAGGGAGTCAGTGTGATTTATTACTGCGTTGGTCAAAGTCAGCAGCTCTGACTTCAGTTCGCACAGCCTCACAGCAAACAGCATCTATCCAATAAATAGTCTCTGGGAGTGAGTTCATGCCACTTCATGAATGCAAATTCAAAACATTAGATTAGGTGCGTAATTGAAGGCCGCAGCACCATAAAAATCAATAGTCATCATCACAATGTACAACTATGACTGAAATTGCACCTCCACTATTTCATGTCTGATATTGCTTGGTCTGCATAGTGTGTGTTCGGGCGAAGTTGAATTTCTAAGGTGAACACATCCCTCACAACAATCAAGCCATCTGGGCCTAATGATCATTACAAAGAGTTTCTCTTTGCCAACACGAAGCTCAGTTTCTATTACAGCACAGTAGGACATGGTGAACAGCAGTAAAGCAGCATGTCTAAATTGTGAAGAGCAGTTTCTCACCACTAATCCTCTTCTTTCTGCTTTTATTTCAGGCATATGGAGTTTGGACCTGCTATTTTTTAATTATAACATCAATTTAGTCCACAAGGGGTGCCAGATTAGAATTAAAGATGATTTTGTTTCATTGGAGAGCTTAACAAGACAGCTATGCATATTGAGAACAATGCTGAAAAAACAAAGAGTGCAGACAGAGAGCAAAAAATAAAAATTGTGCAGATGAAATGTTCTTTTGAGATAATGTGAGTCTGCCATTTTTCAAATTTCCAGGTTACATAAAAATGGACAATTATGGAGGCTGGGTAAATTATCAAGCTAGTGCAGAGGTTTGTAGAGAGACTGATCATGTCAGTTTGTGAAACCAACTGATGAAGCCAAATGTATGCACCCAAAAGGTCGTTTTTTTTTTTTTAAAACCAAATCATGAAACCGAAATAAAGTTTTGACTCTTGTTTGCTGTTAGGGAGTGTGTTGTCTCAACACATATTAGTGCTTGGTCAGGACCCTTTAGCATCACTTTTTGACTTGCAGAGTACTCCATTGCTTTAAATAAGAAATCTTTGGCGTCAATATGCAGACGCTAAAGGCAGTGAGAATTTTATCATCATGATTAAGTTATATATTGGGTAAAAATTTAGCCATTATTGCACATATGTTGGGTTATGATTTTTCAATGTAAACAGTCACAACAATTTTATTTACATTACACTATTTACACATGTATGAGCACGTAGCCCAACTTCTACCCCTAAACCATCTGTTAATATAAAACACAGGATATAACAGGCAGATACAACTACAGTCACAGTTTATTCAAAAAACTGACAGAAGCAGCATTACGTTGTCATGGCGTGGTGTGCGGGGAATGAGGAGGAGGAGCGAGGAGATCCAGAACATGCACTTTATTTAAATCATCCAAACAATATGAAACAGGAACGAACAGGAACAACAGGGAATCCACACGCATGCAAAAGAATGACAATACAGAAATGACTTCAGAATGACAGAGTGACTTATAAGAACCGACAACCAAACTGTGAACACAACCAAACTTAAATACACAGACTCATCAGGGGGAGACAGGTGTGAACGATCAAACAGTGACGAAATATTTGAAAATGGAACAGGAAGACCAAATAAGGGCAGACACAAGGAACAAACCACAAACACAGTCCACAGGGGTGTGACATACGCCAGCTTTGGTTGTGAAATGTCATTGGCTCTTGTGTGTCTTGTGACAGACTGTGTCATGCTAATGTTCGGGAGTATCTTTTTGAATGAGATGTGAGCGCTTTAAGGGATCATTTTCAGCCATTAAAACCTTAAGATTTACTCTGTTCTTCGCATAAAGATAGCATATGGCTTTAGAAGACTTGGAATGCAAAACAACTTGTTTGTAATACTTTTATACTGCTTTTTAATGGCCAGTTTTGCAATAAATATCTGTGACTGTACTTTTATTTGCCTGTTACGTGTTTTATATTGTTAAGAAGTGGGTAGGTTTAGGGTAGGGATGGAGTTAGGTGCTTCAAAGTATCTACAAAAGTATACATTTTTATAAAATAATTTCTATTTTCACAAATGCATGCAAAACTCTGATTCTTCACTAAAGAAGGCCTGCGAGCCAAAACGTGTCTTTGTCCTCTGATGATGAATTAATAAAACGAAAATAAAAGTTTGCTTTATGTGAGTGCGAATCAAGAGTTTTGTATAATAGTGATTCAATGGATTGACGAACCTAAACGAAAAATAGCAGTACGGAAGAGTGCGGTGCAGACAACTTGTGGTACAAATGCATGCAAACCATTAAAAAGGCAAACAACTGAAAGCAATAGAGTACCCTGCACGTCGAGGGGTCCAGACCAAGCATCAATATGTGATGAGTTGGGAGTGAGAATGTGTTGGTTGCTATAGGAAAAATTTAACAAGTAGTAGTAAAAAAGTTCTTTGCCAACAAGCTGCCTCTTGATACTTAAGCTGAAGAGATTTTACATACTGGTACTCTAACATCATTTTTGATAACAGTGATTTCTGCCAAAAAACACTGCAAGTAATGATTCATAAAATGGATTTCTGTTTTGATGATTCTTGTGATACCAAAATGAATTCAGATTTTTAGTGTAACTTCCAACTTTCTTTTCAGTCATAGTTGTTTGCATTAATTTATTCAAAAGAGTATGGAATGAGTCAAATTTGTAATATTGGTGCACTTTATAATATGGTCAACACTGTAAAAATAAAAATAAAAATGCCCACATGACTAGAATAAAACATGTGGCACAGTTATGAATGACAGTCACATTACTGATGCTTGAAACATACAAAGAGTTAACAAATTCGATTACCACAGAAGGCACTAGATCATTGTGGTTTACAGGTACTGCAGATTTACACAGGATCATCTGAACTCCAACACAGTTCTATAACAAGAGAGCACAGAGAGAGAGAGCAGGCTTTTGGCTCATGTTCTCATGTTCAACACACAGCATCCTCCACCTGCTAACAGTCCCAGTACCTTAACCTTCATGTTAATGGAAAAAGTCTGGTCTTAGTGTCCCTAGGGGTTTAAAAGTTAACTTGTCTTTCAATACAATGTAAACACCAGTCTAAACATTTATACAACCAATAATCTGAAAGCAAACACAAGTCTCTATTATAGTTGTCAAGGTAACCAGAGACACCAGATACGGCCCAGTCTAAGCACTGGCAGGAAAACTAAAGATGTCCATTTATTAAACTCCATCCAGTTCTGCTGTGACTGAATGCAAGAAAGAGCAACATTCATAGCTATTAGCACAACAGTACACCCTCATGTTCGTCTTACATATACCAGAATGAATTTCCACACACATCCAGTCTGAAACACCTGCATCTCATGATATCGACTAGCATCCAAAACACAACCCGCTGATCCTTTGTTAATAAAAAAAAAAAATTAATGACAATCCTTTCATCTTTAGTTTGCTTACTTGTAGGCTCGCAAGTGTTAGGCCTATGGTGATTCCAAGTTAATTACATGTAAACTTCGGGAGATGTTCATTGATGTACAAAACTCATTTCACTTGGAAATTAATTTTGTGCATACCGAAAAAGATCTGTCAGAGAAAACAATTAGGGAGGGATATTATTCATAGCTTACTGATAGTACACACTAAATATCCTGCTGTATCAAAGCAGTTTTGACAGAAGGCTTTCTGGCACCACCTGGCCATTGTTCAATATGCTGCAGACGTCGACATAACAATGACTTCAGAATGTGGAGTAAATGGTCCTTTTTTCTTTTAATAAAACAAGAATTTTAGCCTAGCTACATTCGTTTTGGCAAATTTAAGTATGATACATATAGATACGTACGGTTTAGATAGAAAGATATATAGATTATATATGATAGATATGTTGTTTTCTATTCTGTAATTTCTGTAATAACATAAATGTTTAATGTATACAAAATACACTGGAACCAAAGTAACACCTGAATGCAGTCAGACACTCCCCTGATCAGTTTCCCCCCGCTAAGCCTTTAGAGAAAGCAGCAAGGCTTTGACTGCAGCTGAAAAACAGGAACAGATGGGACTTCTGCGTGTCCCTGGACATTTCACCGTGACTCCCCACAAAGACACCGATCTACACATATATGCGGCGTGGAATGACAGAACTGCCTCATTGTGAAACGAAAATTTGTCTTCTCTCTTTTCCTTCCTAATTAGCCAATGCGCTGCATGGTGCAGATCCCTGACTCGCATCAGAAAGTAGAAACGAACACCTGTGAGCTTTAGCCACATTCTCAACCACATACAGACGCTTCAAAAGCTTTTCAGATGGGCCCAGGCGAGGCCTCAATGCACGGTCCCAGCCTTTACAAGCTGAAATCTGGGATCTCCTGGGTCGCCATTGATCATGGCGGGGGAAAAAACATCACAAATGCTCACAGGTGGAGTCCTGGACAAAGAAACTCTTTATTGTTGGAGACGTGGTCTGGTGGGTAGCGCACATGCTCTGACATGTTGCATGGTGCGGAGTTGGGCAATTGAGAATGCTTTCTAAAATTCCAATTAAATTCCCGAATTTGAATTGAAGTAGCTAACACAATGCAGAATTGCTATTTGAATCTGAATCTAAGGAGTGGTGTTGCAATGAACTGAAATGTAACTACAATAAGCACAGGTTCAAACTAAAAAATGAGGTTTTGTCAAGACAAACGTTCAATGATGGCTTGACCAAGTTGTGTTTGAAAGTTTAAAACAGAGAGACAGATAAATTTGCTTAAATGGTCATCTACAGAAATTTGTTCTTAAAGGATTAGTTCACTCCTGAAATAAAATTTCCTGATCATTTACTCGCCCCCATATCATCCAAAATTATCATGTCTTTTTTCTTCAGTTGAAAAGAAATTAAGGTTTTTGAGGAAAACATTCCAGGATTTTCATATATTGGACTTCAATGGGAATCAACGGGATGAAGGTTCGAATTGCATTACGTAATGTGTGAAGTCATGGGTGCAAGGTTTGTGCAAGATAATCATTTGTAAAAAGTATATACATTTTTATTTTTTTAGAAAATGATGGATCGTTTCGGTAGATATGAGTTATGAGTACATTTTAATTCTGAAGTTAACTGATCCTTTAATTTACATAAATACTTATTTATATGTAATACATTTATGGACCAGGGTGAAAAATAGCATCACCTGCTGAATTTCAGAATAAATTCCACTTTGTTTAATTCCAATTGTGTGGTCAATTCAACTGAAATAAAAGGAAGCCAATTCTTAAATTCTGAATTTTGTCCAAATCTAACATCCCCCAAAAATTAAAATTCTGTCATTTATTCACCCTTGTTTTGTTCTAGATCTGCATGACTTGAAAAACTTTCCTTTGTGAAACACAATAAGAGACTTAACTTTCATACTAATGAAAAATGTAATGAAATGATGCAGATGCAAAGAAAATGAATGGTGATTGAGGCTCTCAGTCACCCTTCTTTCAAGTCACTCAGGTTTAAAACAACATGAGACTAAGTAAATGACAGATTGTCCCATTAAGTGGCGTAAGCAAAAAAAAAAAATAGAAAAGAAAAGAAAAAAGCATAATGCATAATCCAACACATAAAAGGACTCAATGAGTTGTTGAGAGAGATAGACCATGTGGAAACAATGTGGGAAAGTTCAATTCTTCATTTAGGACATTAAAATGACATACAATTCTGTAGACTTTAATACTTTTCAGTTAAATTACCTAATATTTTATTTATCATCATAAACAAACCCTATGAGTATAGTTCAATAAAGCTATGTTTTTCATCAGACATTTAGCCATAATTTTACAATGTGGTTGAAAACTAGCATAAACAGAACATAAATGAACATAAAGTAGACAGTAGGCATTAAAATCTGTACAGTAACTGGCACCACAGGTGTAGTGACATGCTCAAGTCACTCAAGTGCTACACCTGTGGAGCTGTTCTGCTCTTCCTCGCTCCCCTGCCAGCCACAAAGCCCAACTAGATCCAACACCTTTCGACACAGACAGGTTGTATAATTGACTTAAACTGTCTGAGCCCGTTTTAAAGAGCCATTGTTTCTGATGGAGATACGTGAAATCGTTTTTATGCTGTAAACAGCAAATACACAGTGAGAAAAGGCTTTGTGTTGGCACGTCAGCCCTTTCACACCCCTCTTTTTCTCCACCCAGTAAATGCATTTAATCGGTTTAATCGCTGAAGGGGAATCAGGTCTTGACCGAGCTTCTCTCCTGCTCTCTTTCAGACACTTCTCTAATCCCGCCGCCTCCAAATCAGCCCCTCACCTGCCAATCAGCTCCTCCCCAGCGCGACTGCTTCTTTTAAGTGGCTTTGCCTGTCTTAACTAAAGCCAGAGGATGAATAGCAATACATATCAGAGGATGACGGCTCTGGCTGATTTAAAAGGGATTTTTCCTGACATCTATCTTAAGTTTAAATGGCTAGTCGATTTCTGGAAGCAGGGATTTTGTGACAGAAGTGTCGTGACTGACAACACATTGCAGGGGTATTAGGACTACTGAAGAACATGTGTCTGAAATTGTGTAGGGTGAGTTGAGCAAAAGTGAGACATCAGGTAATGCACAGATGATTGATTATCATTTAAATAGAATTCTGAGAATTGTATTATTTTTCATGATGGGTGTGATCAATATTTAACATGCAAATTAATTTTTTTAATGATGATCTGATGATGCATTAAAAAAAGGCCTACTACTTTAGCTCCGAGAACAGGGGATATAGTAGCTTTCAGTCTAAATGCTATTTAAAACTGTTCTGATGGAATATGATCATTACAACAGTTAAAGCCTGAATATTCAACACAATCCCATGGCAATTCATAGCTATTTTACGTTTTGGCTAATGGGTTGCTAATTTATCTGAATTCGTACAGTCTTATTCATACATTATTGTACGATCTGTTTATGCCCCAGTGATCGTTATGTTTAGGGGTGGGCTTAGGGGTTTGCCTTCATGCTTTCTTTTTTTCTAAAAATCAAACAAAAATTTATACGAAATTGCCACTTCATGAAATATCTGTTTTCCTGTGAGAATAAGTTGGAATATTTCATAATAGTCTAACTCTAGCTGTGCTGCACAGATTAAAACAAATAGAGTGTTTTCACAACACGTCATCAGTCGGCCATATTGGCAGCACTGGACATAAAAAATTCCACTAAACTCACATATTTTGCTGATTATTACTGCTGAAAATGGTGAATTATTTTCACTTTTTGTACTAATCGGTCGGACCGGAAAAAAACATTTGAAGTACTATAGACTGCCAAAAGTTATAACAAATCAAAGAGAAGACTGCCAAAAACTGAGGAACAAACGGCGTTTGTGGCTGGCCAAACTGATAGTCCGTTCAGGTAGGTGAAATTTTAGGCTAATATCTTAAGTAATACTGCTTGATTCTATTTTTACCATCTATTAGCTTTAGTTTGTTAAAATATTGCACCCTTTACTGCTTACTAAGTCCTTTTCTATCTGATTTAACACATTTGTTCCCTGGTTTAGACGGTATAAATTACAAGAACAACGTATTCAGTAGTACATTAACCATGCAATCCATACTGTTGTGTACATCCGAGTATCTCCAATATGGCCATGCATCCGGGTAACTGACCAAACCATTACGTAAGCGCAAATACTTCTGTTGTTCTAAAGTTGCAGCAACAAACATGCTGTAAACTTAAAATTCCCTGCTGATGATTTTGCTTATGATCACTTTACCTGAAAACAGTACAGCTGGCAGTGGGAATAGCATGAAGAAGGGAAAAATGAGAAATATGGCTGGCTTGAATTCAAACGCACAGCATAATCCCAAGGAGCATGTGTGAGGTTTGGCAGCTGCCAAATGAGATTACACAAGTTAACCAAAGCATAAGTAAAAACCCTTGGCTCCTGCTATGATTGCTCGTCATTTCAGCCACAAACATAGACTTCCTTCCAACAAACAAAATAGTCTTCCGTCTTCAAAACACATTGCAAATGACTTAGGTTACACCCAAACATCACGTGGCATCTCCCACCTTGTTCTATGCAAACGGATAGCAGTAATGTTTATCTGATGATCAAACAATCCTACTGTAATTCATCTCCAAGACATGGTCGTCCATACACACAAAGCAATGTGAAATGCTCATATAATTATATTATTGTCATCAATTTATACTAAAACAAAAGTTGCGATTAATACAAAAGTCAGTAATTGGATTCTTCAAACAGTTTTTTCTTTTATAGCAGTCAGTTTTTTGCAGATCTCACCGCAAGGTTACCAAAGACACAACTTAAAAATGAAAAAACCTGTTGTTTATAAAATGTATCCTGATATATGTCATCACAAAACATGTCTGCAAAGAAACTTTCGGATCCTCAGAAATACACACGCGTCTCCACAGTTATCTGCTGCTTTCAGCGTACAGTGATGCTGGTGGTGGTTTAAACACCTACCGTGTTTTGTGCTATCCTCACGTTTAAGTAGAGGCGAACTTAACGAAAACTCCGCTATCCAAGATGAAAACGTCCTTAGGATTTCAACTGTTGTGTGAATCTTTCGCCCCGTTTATTCATTCCTTTCGACAGCAATGAATCATTCAGCGGCACTGACTCCACTCAACACTTCGTTGTGCTGCTCGCTGTGTGATTCTGCTCAGCCACACATTGGCCAGGGGCGGCTACTAGACCTTCACGCCTCCTGTCATTAATTCTTTATATTCCACATAATGGTGACGAATTGTCCTGTAAATCAGACAAAATCACACGGCTTGTATATATATATATATACCCGCTACATCATTTTATATATCATGTTATATATAACTGGACACAGCTGGAAATCCCTGACAGTGATTTAATCCGTGCTGCAGCAGCTATATTTTATCTGAAACCTAAATCAAGTCATTCAGTCTCCAGTAAGACCGAAACCCTTCTGACCAGCAGGTGTCTTGGAGGCTTTGTCCAAGGCTTATTTATATACGCTTTGGGGAAAAACTCAGTATATGGGTATAGTCTTTTTCTCAGATGAAAGATTCACAACTGAGCCACTGATTTGGTTTTTATTAACTACACAGGTAGACATATGAGTCACATATTACACGAGCATCAAATAGAGAAGCGAGATTCGGTACAGCAAGTAATAAAAGTCCACAAAAGATGAGAGACCAAATTGTCTCTCCTTTTAATAAAGGCTGCTATATCAGCCTGTGTAATTATACTTTACTTTCCATTACTAGTTTCTCAGTTCCTCATGTAGAGTCCAAATATAAAACAGAGGACAGCACACATTCTGTTACTTCAGTTCATTGCATCAGTTCATCAACAAAGTCTTAGAAAATAATTTTTTAACATTCTTGCAGCCAGCAAGTCGCGTTTTACATCCTAAAATATGCATCAATGCATTGTAATTACAGAATTGAATTGTTGATTATAAACATATAATTCATTCATTTATAATTTGAACTACAACTATTTTCATTCATGCATTTTTATCCAAACCAATTTGCATTGGTTTTTAAAATGATGCACTGCACCGTTTAATGGGTTTGCACTTACATCACGGTTTGTTCAGTTACCCGGATGTACCGCCATTTGAGATACTCAGATGTAACCAACAGCATGGATTGTTCGTTTTAATGTACCACTGAATACGTTGTTCTGCTAATTTATGCTGTGTAAACCACGGAAAAAGCGCGTGGAAGCTGCTAAATCATATAGATAAGGACTTAGTAAGCAGGAAAGGGCACAATATTTTGAGTTAATAGGTGGTAAAGATATGTATGAGCAATATTAATTAAGATATTAGCCTAATATTTCATATACCTGACCAGAAGTGATAGGAACAAACACTAATGTTGTCAAGATTCTTGCCCTGGAAATCCTGGTTCAGTCTGGTCAACCACAAACACCTTCTTTCCTTAGACATTCTTTTGCACTCTTCTCCTTGATTTGTTATAACTTTTAATCTATAGTACTCCACAAGTTTTTTCCTGGTCTGACCGATTAGTACAACCCAAAACATGACTATAGACCATTTTCAGCAGCAATAATCAGCTAAATTTGTGAGTTCCATTCGGTTCAGTGGCATTGTTTACGTTCTGTGCCACCAATATGGCTGACTGATGATGCGTCATGAAAACCCTCTATAGTAAAAATATAAGTCCTGTCAAATCAAGTTGTAATTCAGTCAAAAATGACACACCTAGAGAGATTACAACTAGAATGTAAAAAAGACAAAGACGTTTACAAAGATGGCGAAACCAGCGGTTACCCTAATGATGGCTCATGGCTCTCACCTTTCTGAACTTGAACCAGCAACCTTCTACTTTTCAGCTCTGAGCTGTAGAGACAAATATGTGTTCTTCTGAAAATAATCATGAACGTGAGTCTGTGGCATCACTCTTGACCAGTCACACTCTGTATTGACTGTGGCATTCAAGTGAGCGCTCAGTGCTGCCTGTAGGAACTGTAACTGACTGATCTGGGCTCTGTGAGGTCCTGAGAGAACTGCATAAATAATGCTTCAAGGCAAGGTGACCCAACCTAGATCATTACACGCTCCGCTTGAGCCCTGAGGCTTATATTTATAGACAAAGACTACAGGTACATTGCTCTGTTGCACTCTTCACTTTATTCTTTCCTGTCACAGACAATTTCAGCCTTACATTCAGTCAGTGACGGTGGTCACATTTCTAGAAGGATTGTGTGCTCAGTAACAAGCTCAAGGGCATGAGTACAAACATTTTTACGGGGGATGTTGAAGATTTGATGATTCCTAAAATTATAGTCAAAAGGTCACATTCGGATATTCTTCATAGGAACATTTTTATATTGATTTAGTAAAAGTACATCTAAAAAGTCACAGTCTCCAACTGTTTTTATATTTTTTTAGAAATCTCTACTAATGGATAAACCAAGGACTATCTTGTAGTCTATTATACAATCTAGGGCCTATAATTTAGAGTTTTCATTTAATTGTGTCAGAAGTCTGGCCATGTCTTTACATTTGTGACCCTGGACCACAAAACTACTACTTAAGTAGTAAAGGTGTATTTGTAGCAATAGCCAAAAAATATTGTATGGGTCAAAATTATCGATTTTTCTTTTATGTCAAAACTAATTAGGATATTAAGATCACGTTCCATGAAGATATTTTGTAAATTTCCTACCGTAAATATATCAAAACGTAATTTTTGATTAGTAATATGCATTGTTAAGAACTTCATTTGGACATCAAGGCGATTTTCTCAATATTTTGATTTTTGTGCACCCTCAGATTACAGATTTTCAAATAGTTGTATCTTGGCCAAATATTGTCTTATCCTAACAAACAATACATTAGTGGAAGGCTTGTTTATTCAGCTTTCGGATGTATAAATCTCAATTTAAAAAAAAATACCTTTATGACTGGTTTTGTGGTCCAGCTTTAGTATTCAAGCTATAGTTTATCAGTTGCATACCCTGGAATCAAACCTGTTTGATCTTATAGGAAAGCTGAGAAACATTAATGGAACTCAAGTCTGTAAGCTATCTTCTCATTTACTTCCTTCTCGTGTGAAGATAAGCAAAAGTGAAAGCTCACTTACATCTTACTCCCTTTAAAGACTGGAAGCTTAAAAATACCAAAACTGTTCACTACAGCATTGCATGAGGCAATACTGTAAAGGTTCTAAAAGAATGTGATTGCAGTGGTGATTTACCATAATAATAATAATAAAAAAAAAATACTTTTATTTTTGTCTGTCATTAATCACTATAACATGGAGATTTCTTGCTTGTATCGTAGAGTGTTGTAACCGTTCAATATTAAAATAAATTGTATTTTGAGCTGCATTATGATCTAAAGGTGACTCAGTTTCTGATTTTCCCAGAAACTGGGAATGATTTTTAATGAGCAATGTTGTCTAATAAGCCATAGCTCTGCTAGCAGACAGCTAGCTTTTTGAAGTCCAACTTGCTGTATGTTCTGCATGCCAATTTGCAGTTTCATTATTGTCTGTTTTCCAGGAGGCCCATTGTCTCCAATGACCTCTGCAGACAATCGAAAAAGCATCATGCTGTTCATTCTAAAAGCAAATTCTGTAAAAATAAATCATAAACATCTGAATGTGAAGCTATATGTAAATTTAGACAATAATGCATGCTGACTTTGGTGGTTGCATAAATAATAATGTACAACAGGAAACCAACTGATGTTATATTCTGACATTTTTAATGTGCATCATAGTCCCTAAATATTGTATGACTGCGGTTTTATCAGTCTCCTATCTGTAGTTTTCAGGTTATGGGAATTTGACTTAAAATGATAATATGGGAAATATGGGTCAAATAGTACCTCTCAAATCCCTAAATCCCAAAAGAAGCATTTAAATAGTTTTCCAAGTGTCTTCCTTCGATTCTCCCACACTCTCAAATGCACTCATTCTGCACTTCCTCCTATTCTGTCAATGAGCGCTCACGTCCTGTTGCGACAGTCGCACGAAAGGAAGGAGGAGGTCATTCATAACAGGAAGATCCCAGTGATGTGACCCATCTTTGATCATTATGTTCATATAGAATGGATTGACTGGTAGGCCCACATAATAAGATTCAATCTACCAAGACCAAGATGGCCTGCCCACATCTCATGATAACAACTCACTATTCTGTTTTTCTAAACAAACACCATTCAGAAATTAAACACAATATATGTCAGCAATTGTGGACCTGTGTGAGTGTTCTGTCCCTTCGGGGCTCCAATGAGTCACTTGACAAACCATGACTTATGCTTCCGTTGCTGGGTGAAAATGAACGTGTGGTCTGCTTCCATGCAGTGACTCGTCTGTTGCTAGTTGTTAAGGGAATAAGACTTATTAGTTTCAACAAGACTAGAGCATTCTACTTGAATGATAACCACCTAAGATCTGTAAGATCCGGCTGTCATTCGGTCAGGCACAATAAACCGCAGGGAGTCTGGTTAAATCTCAGCTAGAGGTCAGCTCTTCGCTTGTTGAGATACAGGACGTCCTCACCACAGGTGGGCCAAAGATCAGACCAGTCAACAAAATTTCAGCTGCAAAACACATACAGCAGGGTTCAAAGAGTCTAAAGATGTTAATGAAAAGTTGATGTTTTTGGCTCTCAAACTGGCATGACCTCTACAAGTTTGTTCAGAACATGATGCTCATTTACATTTATGCTTTTGGCAGACACAAACATTGCATTTAATGTACACATTAACATTTTAACAGTTCTTGATTTCCCTGGGAATTAAACCCATGACCTTGGTGTTACTAGTGCTATGCGCTGAGCTCCTTGACAGGAAAGACCATGTTTATGTTCCCCAGCATGATTTGAGAATTATCCAAGAGCATCACAAAAACATCTGACCTGAGGAGTTCACATGATCAGTGTCACAAATTTCCTAATCTGATTATTGACCTTGAAATAATGCAGGATCATAAATATTTATTTTACATAATAGCGCTTAGTTTTTCAGTGTAGCTTCAGTCTCTTGGATGTCACTATAGGTCTGCAGATGACTAAATCTTGGCATTTCTAAACAACAATAAAGTGGTATGATGAAATAAAACATTTTTATAATACAATAGCTCTTTATTTCTAAAAGAGATGACTAATAAATCCATCACACAATGCATACGTGGGGAGAACCTCATCTGCACGCTGTCAACAGCTTGATTTTAAACTATTTACTCGGTGGAAAAAAACCACATGAATTCCAGGGCTGCTGTGACTACAGCCAGAGGTCACTATTAAATAATGTACAATTCTCCTTGTCGCCTGTAGGGAGAATGACAGATCGCAGTGAGAGAAGTCAAGTTATTTACAGCTCCTGATGTCATCACAAGACAAGGCATGGTGATGCTTCTGCAAACACATGTCAACAAGATAATTTAGCTAATGCAATTTATGTTTATTGTGTCTTTGTGGTGTCCACCCTGTGGATATGTAATTGCAAATGCTGATTTGAAAATAATTAATATTAAGATAAATTAAGAACTTTAGTGCTTTAGACTTTGACATTATCACTTTTAAACTTAAAGCTGAAGTCCGTAACTTTTTGTGTTCGAAACTTAAATAATAAGCGAGTACATCATGAATTCATTTTCCAATCCATGTTTTTGGCTTTCAGACTGGTTCTGGTAGGAACCGCTGCAGAGTAGCCCAGTACTTGCATGATTTATTATAGACATAAACAGAGAAAACGACAGAGTGCTAAAAGTTAGGGACTGCAGCTTTTATTTTTTTCTTTTGTAAAATATGAAAATAATACCAGTATATGTATACTACACATCCAAACAACATTTAGGCCTACATAGATTTATGCATTAGAGTTCATTTATTTGTATTACACAGTTTTAATATAACCAAACTAATACATTTAATGGGATGCACATTTGTCAGTCATAAAAGATACAGGTAAGATTTTGGTAACTAGTTTTATGTATTTGTCTTCAATACATCTAATTTGTTTCAAACTCTATTAAATATTGCTTGTTTCACCGCAAATGCTGAGTAGTAACAGATTACATGTAAACTGAATTATGTAATCAGATTCCAAAAATTAAATAATTAGAGTATATTACATTTTAAAATGCTTATAATTCGATTACAGTTACTTTTTTATGGATTACATGATTACATATTATTTATGCAATGGCAGTAAATTATTCTTAATTTATTGATTCTGACAGTCTGGACAAAAAATATTTCCAACCTGGGTGTATAATGTCATTGTTTTCATGTTTATTAATATTTGTTCATGTAATGCAGGGATTCCCAAACATTTTTGTCAGCCAAACCCCCTAAAATATAATATTTGTTTGAAATATTGCAGAGGATTGCTGTTCTCTGATGTTGGTTAATGGTTTCTTTGACATGCAGGTAATCAAATAAAATGTTTATATTTTTAGCGTTCAAGTGTTTAAACAGCACTTATTTTTTATGAATTATTTAATTACTAGGTTTCTATCAACTCACTATTCACTATTCACTCTCTATCAACTCACTAATGTAGTGTTTAATGCCTTTCATGATGTTGATATCAAAAATTTATTTATTTATTTATTTTTGCTCTTTTATATCAGTATGGTACACTTGATAAATATTTTTTTATAAATAATTTTTTTTTAAAAAAATTAAACTTTTAAATAAATACATTTTTATTTATTTTAAACATGTTTAAAGTACTCTAAAAATAATCTAAAAAGTAGTCTGAATACATTACCTAAAATGAGTGACCAAATAGTTAATGATAAATGATAAATTCTGCCATGGTTTTATATGCAACACCTCACCATAATTCTTCTGGTGTTTTTAGTTTAAAAAATTCATTTTTATTCAGTGCAGAAAGTTGAAAGCATTTGTGAAAATAAGGTATGTCTGATTCATCAGGTTCAGTGAGTCAGAAATTATCTTTCACAGTTCAAGTAATCCCTGATAGACCTTAATACAGATGAGCAACATCTGAATGTAAGCTGCTTTTCTCTACGAAGAGCAATAATGTCAAATATAAATTCTGGAAAGTTTCGTGAAACAATTGCTTGAGGTTTATAGGAAACATGTTTGCTGGTTAGAATTGCAAAAGGATTCTAAATGTTTCAGAATATTTCCATCAAAAGACAGAGCAGTGTG
>JAHKKF010492632.1:0-11530 GCA_019740295.1 Labeo calbasu
TCTCTCTCTCAGACAGTGTTGCTGTAACCAAACCCAACTCTTTCCAGGTTGCTACAGTGTGTTCTCTTGTGAGTATAAACCTTATACCTGAGGGAACTACAGAAATGTGTTGTCGCACTAAGTTTTCCATTGTATAATATGTTGTAATGATTAAGGCTACTGTTTATGTTTATTTATTATGTGCTGTTCATTACTGTTTGTTTACAATGTTTTCCTAAAGAATCAATAGTTCCAAAAAGCATTAGTAACATTATTTTTCATAGTATTTTATGCCTGTTCCTCAGTGTAACCTAAAAGCCCACCTATCTGTAACTAATCTAATTTCATTCACTTACATGTGTTAATTAATACTTAATCCTTTCTAGATTACAAAGATTACAACCCACCATCAAAATGGTAAAGGCTACAAATGACTTGAAGATGAAGGGATAAATCTGTACTTATCTCAGAAGGTATTTCTGAAGGACAATTTGTGTGTGTGTTTTTACAGGACAGTGTTGTTTATGGAAGATTCCCAGGGTCTAACGATCTACTTGGTTTCATTGGATGCAGTAAAGCAGGAGGAGGCAGACATCTTTGTCTCCATTTCAATAACTAGAAGCATTCATCGATTGTAATTGTCGGTTACAGACGGTTTGTTCTGCAAAAGTAAACACAAATGTTACATTCAACTTTACTTTTAATGTAAATGTAACTTTTGAGATCTTTTTATCATATGAGATAAAATGCATTCGCAGTGTTCTTCATTATGTGTAATGTATTGTTAATTTAGGTTACACTTTATTTTGATGGTCCACTTTTGACATTCTACTAACTAGAAGTAACTTTGCAACTACATGTCAACTAATTATCATTAATTTGCAACTACATGTTTACTAGCTCTCAGAGCAGACTGTTAGGTTATGTTTAGGGTTATTAGAATAAGTTGACATATACGTGCAAAGTTTAGAAGAGTGTAAGAAGAAATTAAGCAGACAGTATACTAATACTCTAATGACTAGTTGGCACGCAGTTGCAAAGTTACTTACTGTTAGTAGAATGTCTAAAGTGGACCATCAAAATAAAGTGTAGTTGAATGGTATATTGATATTAAAGATATCAAATGTAATAGATAGTAATAGATAGAAAATGTAATAATACATTTTTTATATGTTTGACTCATTGCCCTTCAACATTTTGATATAGGTACTTATGTAATAACAATTTTAAGAATATCAATTGAAAAGCAATGTTGACAAATATTACAATGATTTCAGCCAGTTGCCAAAACAACATTTATCATTTTAATTTAACTTGATGTACTAAAACAACTCAACGTACTACAGAAATAACAATTAATATAAACTACGCAGACATATTTGAAAACAAAGCAATAACTAATTAAAATGAAAAACACTTGACAAAATTACTAAGACTTCAAAATAAATGAAAACTAAAAATAATAATAAGAAATTTCCTTATTAATATTAATAATAGCATCTCAATGATAATAAAATAATTTTTGATTCTTAAGATAGCATTAGGTGTCAAACAGTCTATATTTGTTTGACTGTTTGGGTGTCAAACAGTCTATATTTGTGGATGTTTTTACTCATGTTTTTTATTTAATTAATGTTATTGATATTCCCTTTTTAGATCTGACTTCTCTACAACACATCCCTATGGTAGAACTCACTGATCATCAAGAACCTCCAGACTGTGAAGTCCTCCCTGTGCTCCCTGAAGTCCTCCCAACATCAGAACGTCCACACTCCAGTTAGTTTGATCGAAGAGGACAAAGTGGAAGAGCTGGACAAGGGTAAATTTACTGGCATAATCCAGTTCTCACTTTCCCAGTAAAACTAATCGGTTTACATTACTTATTTATTCATTTGCATTCATTTATAATTTGAGTATGGAACGTTTTATTCATATTATTGGTATTCCCCACTTTAGATCAGACTGTAGAGATCCATGATGTTTATGAAGCTCCAGCTTCTGAAGTCCTCATCATTGCCGAAGAACAGTTGGAGCAGGAAGTCCTTAAACTTCAGGACGTCTACATTCCAGTTAGTTCCTCCAAAGATGACAAAGCTAAAGAACTGGACGAGGGTAAATTTACTGCCTTAATCTAAAACATAAACCACACAAATTCTCATATTCCCAGTTCCCTAAATGCAGAACCACTCTAATTTGAGTATGCAATATTTCATTATCTGATTTGATTCATATTATTGCTATTCCCCTTTTAGATCAGACTTCTCTACAGGAAAATGTAGAGATTTGTGATCTTGGAGAAGCTCCAGCTTCTGAAGTCCTCATCGCTGCTGAGGAACAGATGGAGCAGGACGTCCTCAAACCTCAGGACATCCACACTCCAGTTTATTCCTCCAAAGATGACAAAGCTAAAGAGCTGGACGAGGGTAAATTTACTGCCATAATCTAAAACATAAACCACACACATTTTTCAAAAGCTCCCCTAAATGCAGAACCACTCTAATTTGAGTATGCAATATTTCATTACCTGATTTGAATCATATTATTGCTATTCCTCTTTTAGATCAGACTTCTCTACATCAGAATATAGAGATTTGTGATCCTGGAGAAGCTCCAGTCTCTGAAGTCCTCCCCGCTTTTGAGGAACAACTGGTACAACCTCAGGACGTCTCCATTGAAGATGATGAAGCGGAGGAGCCAGACAACAGTAAGAATAGTATATATGAAAATCAGAAAATGTAAATATGAATTACAAAATGCATGAAAAAATTGTTTATCTTTTAATAGGACACATTTTCTGGCAATACGAATGTGGCCACAAGCTGGGTGCTTGTGTGCATGCAGGAACTTGATGCATGGATGGCCTGAAGGTTACTTCCTCGTTTTTTACTTACAAAACATTCCATACCTGTTCAGTATGCATGACTGGAGTGATCTCTGTGCACATGCAATTGCTAATTCTGTTTTGTCAATTAGGTGGCTGTGATAATTGCTGACAAGACACCAGATATGCCATATATCAGAGTTGTAAGTAGCTTGCATCACTGTTTTCAGTTAACTAATGTTATTTGACTAAATTGGCCACTAACAGAAAGGCTTGTAATAGGAGTCAAATGAAGTAACTGGTTACACCACGTGACATTTCAATTTAAAATCAAATTTGACAGGTATTATCATAAACACCTATGTAAGTACATGGCCTTGATGGGAATATTTCAAATGCAATTTTTAAAGTTAATACTCATTTTTATAATATTGATGAATTATCAATGTATTCCTGAGGTCATACCATTTGACATGTATACTTAAGAATACCTGACCATACCTTAAAAATGTCTCTGATACAATTACCTGTCACATGATCTTCTTGCAAAATATTAACAAAACGGCTCCTTGAATGGTGGTTACACCACCTTGACGCTTCAGGAATTTGACTTGACTCACATAATTATAATATTCATAACAATGGTGCTCCATTTACTTTCATTTACTAATAAATAGTACTAATGTAAGATTATGCCAAACTTTCTGATGTTTTACTGAGAATTTGGTACACAGTTTTTACAGTTACACCACATTGACATTTTTGCAATCATCCCCTAAGTATTATCTCAAAATGAATTAAAACTAGATAGACTTGGTCCTTAAACAAAAGAGAATGCATGATATTATTTTGCACATTTATTTTGAAATTTTAACCCTTTTGAGTTTAATTAAACCATATGGACACAAAAAAGTAGCATCAGGTCATTGACCTGTTTATGTTAATCTGAGAAAGCACCTCCAGCTAAGCATCATATATTTTTAATTTCAGCCTGGTCATACCAAACGCCTCCCCACAGAGACTGGCCTGACGCTCATGGCCAATCAGGGCCCCAGCGCACATAACACATAATCAAACTCCTGGACTGGCAGGACGACCCGGACCACTACATCATGGTCTTGGAGCGGCCCATGCCTAGCATGAGAATGTTTCATTTTGTGAAGCACCGATGAAGTCTCAATGAGATGTGGCACACTCATGAGGGACTCCGCCTACTTGGCCTTCAGTGGTACGTTTGATAATTTTCAAGTGGGTTGTTTAACTCACCAAAACACATGCTGCTGAATTGCATTAAAAGGTCATGAAACCCCCTGTTTTAGCACTGGTTATTCTCACCACAATTTGAAAAAATGCTGCAAAAATGGGTGTGGTGCACTGCGGAGCGGAGGGCGAAGAGGGGAGAGAGTGAAATTCTGGTTTAGATTGTTCAGACAGAGTCATTTCGCTCCCATTGAGTTAACAACATAAATAAAGGCACAGCTATTCGCACTCTGCATCGAAAACATATATATGACCGCGCTGTTGTGGCGTTTATAATCCTTTTGATATGTTGCATCAAGGAGCTGTAAAGAAATGCTATTACACTTAGTAAAGTTATATGAATGAACTCTTACAAAGCAAAAAAAAAAAAAAAACACTTTCCTTCAATCCATGAACAGTTCTCTCAGTTAATATGCAAAATCTTACAGCCTGAAGCATCTGTCATAGCAAATCAACACACGCTGTCATGAATAATTAAGCGAAGCGTCTTCTCATAGGATAATAAATGCAGCCTCATGAATAATTATGAGACACCAACGTGTCATCAAAGTACTATGGTCCGTTGTTATACTGACGTCAGCACAATGTAGATTTTAAACCTGGAAGATGAAAATAGAGCAAAAAAGTTAACAACAATTAAAATTAACTGATGCTAACATTGTCATCTATAATGTACAACACAAACACCTCTGCTAAAATCTCAGAAAAAGTAGTCCAGGGTTTCATGAACCTTTAAATATTGAAATGTCTTCCCTTTAGGCACAGAAATGTTCTGTCCACCGGAGTTCAATGTCGACGGCAGGTACCACGCAAAGCCGGCAACAGTTTGGTCATTAGGGATGCTGCTGTTTGTGGCTGGTCCAAAACTGACTACTTTATGGTAAGATTAGAATTTAAGATAGGCTAAATGTTTGTTTATATAATCAGATCAAATCAAATTTGCTCTACATGTAATGTATTTAGATGAATGTCACAAATTTATGTTTTCTTTCAGGCTGTGGAGTAACAAAAAACAACTCCCTGTCACGAACGATCGTCTTTCCATCACTCCAGTTCGGACTTGGCGCCTTGAAGCAGCATTATTTGTAATTTGTTTTAGATATTTGTATTAATTAGTAAGATATTTGTGTTTGTATTAAGATATGTATGCACTGTTATATTTGTAAATTGTACATCTTTCATTCTTCTGACTGCTTTAACTGAATCTATGTATGTGTATATTAAAAAATAAATAAAAAAATAACTAGTTTCCAATTCACCACTAAACACATCACATGATTTAACTGTACTAAGTAAGTATTTAGTTAATAAAGTTTCATTAGTTAATGTTAGTTAATGTATGAACTAACATGAATGAACAATACATTTGTTAAGCATTTATCTTTGGTAATGTTAATGAAAATACAGTCGTTCACTGTTAGTTCATGTTAATTCACAGTGCATTAACTAATGTTAACAAGCACAACTTTTGATTTTAATAAGGCATTAGTAAATGCTGAAATTAACTAAGATTAATAAATGCTGTAGAAGTATTGTTCATTTTTAGTTCATGCTAACTAATGATAACTAATGAACCTTATTGTAAAGTGTTACCATTCACACTGTAAAAAAAATCGTTCACTCAACTTTTTTTTTTTTGCTTTAACTCAGTTGTTTCCTTTCAACTTAAAAAGTTCAGTTATCACTTAGTTACCACATCACTTCATAGTTGACCCAAAGACTTACAATAGGTTAACTTACATTTTTAAGTAAGTTATGAGAAAAATAAGGTGGAAAAGGTCTAAAAAGGTCACGAATTATATTTTAACTCACGTTAGACTCTTTAACATCATGGCTGGTTTGGACACAGTCTTAAAGACAAGAATTTAGTTTGAGTTTATGAATGGGAGAAGCAGAGATTTTATTTTGAATAGCCTGATTTCTAGGCATGTTAATAATTAATAAAACACAAGCATTTAATAGAAGGATCAGACTTCTTTGTGAAAATAAATGAGCTACTTCACACATTTGTTCTTGATGAATAAAATAGAGAGACCGTTTTGTTAAAATCCATGAAATTTGTATATTTTACATGTTATTTATAATTTTTTTTTCCCACAGGTGATCACAGAGGATCACAGATACAAATTTTCCTTTCTCCACATTTGAGATATAAGGTAACGCACCAGTTTGTACAACTTTAGAATATCCCAAAGGGTTTAGAATAAAAATAATCAGCTAGAATTGTGTATAAAGTACATTCAGAATGTTTGACCAATTTAACATCTTAAATGAGTCATAATAGAAAAACATTCACACATATTATCTGTGAACAGGATACACAATCAACATCATTTTTCCTAGAATCAAGTCCAGTCATCTCTTTAACATTTCACAGAAATTGAATAAAATAAATGATCATATGAATCAGTAGACTGGCTTCTAATGAAATCTAAATTGAAAACATTCATTGTGTCATTGCCATGCACCATTGCAAGTAGCCGACGTTTAACACTACAGATGCTTGCATTTTTACAGACATGAGGTTTTTGTTCAGGGATTATTTTACTTTAGACAAGAAAAAAAATAAAATGTCATATATCATTGTCACAAAAATCGTTACATCTGGAGGCTTTTGTTTTATTTCTCTAGATGATTTTAAGATCACTTCAATGCCCGCTGATGACTCCGTTTATGTGGTTTTTGACTCAAACCAAAGTTCATTGATTGTCGCCCATAGGCGGATTCCGTGCGGAACTCCGGCGGCCTCTGCCGGTCAGAGCGGGTAGTGCGGCACGCTGATGTGCTGGTGGAAGGCGCCGTGGTGCGCTCCGTACAGCAGCTCCGTGGATGCCCCGCTCAGGCCCGTGCACAGCGGCTCATGGTTGCTCAGGACAGTGGACAGATATTTGGCCTCTTCTGTGAGTCTTTTCACCTCTTTCCTGAGCGCTGCGTTCTCCTTCTCCAAACTTTCGCTCTCCTACAGCACAAACAAAACAGAAAATACATTTAATAAGCTCCAGAAGTCAGATTATGATAACGGAGTGTCTATTTACAATGAGTGCATATAGCCCACCATGTTGGCAGAGGCTATTTACACTAACTCCGCCCACGAGCGTGTGATTGGGATAGTCAACGTTACAAAGGACGCCTGCTGAACGACTGCTCCAGTGGCGAAGTTGGTACAAGTGGTTGGTCACTTAGTGTAAATAGGATCTATTGCTATTTACACTTAGTGCGAACATCCATTGCCTTATGATAATGTACATTTTCTGAGGAGTAAGCATATTTACATTCCACAGTTTCGTCCTCTAGAGGTCCTCACAGTTACAAAATACGCAAAATATATACACAATAATCCATAAGCATGGAATACATTAATTTCTACCGCATTTATGGGCGTTTTATAATCCTGGTTTAGTAATTAATCTTGGAGATTGAGTATTCAAAATTTCACACTGCACATTTGTTAACCGTCAACGTTCCTATTTACATATTTATGAGGTCAAAACTTTGATTGATCGAACCGGCAGGCAGCCTAATTAATAACTACTTATCCAGTAGTGAGAATATTTGTCATAACTGTTTGATAAATCTAAAAGATAAAAGGTGTGTGACGTGTATGAAATATTTTGTGACCCATATGGATAATTAATGAGTTAAGAATGGTTTGGTTTATGATTGGTTGTCTGTTGCTAAAAAAACTCCCCTAAAGCCGTTAAACGTTTCTGCTTACATATTTATGAGGTCAGAACGTTGATTGGTGGGACAGGCGAGCAGCCAACCAACCAATTGTTCAAATATTTGTCATAACTGTTTGAAACTTTTAAAGATAAAAGTGTATGAAAAGTGTTTGAAATATTCTGTGACCTACAGAGCATGTGAATGATTAATGAGTTTAGAATGGTTTGGTTTATGATTGGTTGTCTGTTGTTAAACAACTGACTGTTAAAGCCGTTAACGTTCCTCATTACATATTTATGAGGTCAATAACGCCTAATGGCCTAACAGGCACGCAACCTATTTTAACTGGTTTAATGATGCAACTGTGAAAATGTTGCTGATTCAAAGTGTGTGGAATTTTCTGTGACGGTACCGATCTTATGAATAATTTATGAGGTAAGAACCGTCTGGTTTATGATTGGTTGTTTGTTGCCAGTGTAACATGTATGGAAAGCCAAATGTTTCTTGCTTATATAGAATTACACGAAAACGTTCGCGAAGTATACCTGATATGCCTCTATCTGTACGTGTGTTTAAATTTCTAAGGCAGCCATAATCTTAATTTCCTGTCTTTGCGCCTCCTTTTCCCTCATCACATGGGAGAGGTTGGTTTTTGTTAAGCTCTTATTAATCTAATGTCATCTTTACTTTAAAAATCACTTTAAAAGATATTTTTCCTGTTTAAATCATATTTCTAACTTTATTTTCATGTTTTCATTTTAATCGAGGCTGTGATTTTTGATGTCTCGTCGATGCATTTGAAGCATGTGCTTAATATGTTGCACTTTCCCTTTAATGAAAAGAAAAAAAGGGCGAAAACTCATTGTTTAAAGACCATTTTATGTGTTATCATATTAAAGAAGAATCGAACCGTCAGTTGATGTCCGTCTGGTTACTACACTGAGAGAAAAAACACAACGCAGACAACACTGGTTACACCTGTACATCTGTAAATATGTTATGTCTTATTTACATTTTTATGAGGTCAGTACAGTTTGATTGGATGAACAGACATGCAACCTATTTATATTATAACTTCTTATCCAGTTGCTTATCCAAATGATTTTTGTTACTGTCAAAGCTTATGAATAATTAACGAGGTAGCTACTGATTGGTTGCCTGTTGCTAAACATCTCAACTGCTAACCTAAGGTTTTTCACAGTATGTAAAATATTTATAAAATGCCCATTTTAATATGTATTGCACTTTTCACAATGCATATTGTTTTAAAACAGCTTAAGAGAAAATAATCTCACAAACCCAAAGGGAAACCCCTCCTAAGATGTACAACAAGTGAGGAAGAATCCAAGACTCATTTGTATTGTCCTCTGACAGGCACAAATCTGCATAAATGTCCACAGGTAAAATTTAAACTAGCCATGTCTAATAATAATAGACAAGAGAGTGTATATGCTTATTTTTAGGTGCTCTAGGGGGTCATGTTGGTTCCCGCTCAGCGACGTCACCAACCTGTGTTCTGCAGTTCAACTAGCCGCTCCGCTGCCTTCCAGTCACTCTAGGGTAAAACCCCTTTGACAAGCGTCATTCAACTTTATCTGCCCACGGCCCATAGCGACACCTTACCAGAAATGACAGCTGAACACTCCCCTCGTCGGCCCACGTTTCTCAGGCAGGCCTCAACCAAAAAACACGCCACGAGAAGACACTACAGGAAACGTGTCATACGGAGGGAAATTTCAGCTTCCTGTTTATCAAGCATAGCCGTGAAGAGCGAAACCACATACTACACTGAACACAGAACAGTGAGTCTCCCTTACACAGAATGGGTTCATGAGTTTCTTCCATAACATGTTTAAAGTTGGACTTGTGTTTTTGTTTGTCAGGAGCAGATTGTGAATTTGTTGTTTCATATCATTAGATTATTATAATTAACCTTAAATTAGATTCAGTTAATCTGGATAATGACATAAGTGCATTTACATGAGAACTGAAAAACAAACTGCAGAAATTGTAAGGAAAATTTCACGATTAATTGTAAAGAAATGGCAAGTAATACTAAATTAAGTGTGAAATTTTGAAGTAGAAAGACTAAAATAATATTTCCTTGTTAAATGTACTCCAATAATATTTATTTACTTTAAAATTGACTTAAAATGTACTTTTACATTTACAGAATTATTGAGATTTTAAACTACTGGGTTTTCTTCACTTTTAATGTTAAAATGCAAATAGATGTGCACAAAACACGCATACAAGTGTCATTGTTAACTAAAACTAAAAATTGGTTTTGTATATATATATATATATATATATATTAGATTAAATTATTAGATGTAGATATTGATATAGATATAGATTAAATTATTTCTTGGTATTTAAATAAATAAACAAACAAATAAAGCTAATAGACAAAAATCACTAAACAAAATTAGCACAGAAAAACAAAAATGCTATAATAACACTTGCACACATTACATAAGCCATGCTTTAGCTATGACCTTTATTTGTTAAAAGTTCAGGTGTTCACACATCAGGATATTAAGCACTATCAGTGTAAACGCTCTCAATATTCATATCTGCTGAAGTGTGACCTATATGTGCAATTCTCAAAAACTGCAACCTCAAAATCAAAATGATATGTAGTTCCTGGTAAGTGGTATGTGCCTGTCGGGACAGCATCTCCCACTCTGCGTTTAACCGGTCGAGTTCAGGGGAACTCGCATGAGGTCAGTGTGTGTGTGTATGCGTGTATGTGCGTGTTATCAGATCACTGATGCTGAGAACTGCAGCGGGGGCTGTTGAGACCGACTCTGACAGCAGGTCAAGTAGCTAATCAAACCACTCTCTTCCTGAGACAAAAATCGGTTTCCTTTGACATCTGTGTGTTTTCTGTGAATCAGGCCAGATCTCATTCTCAAGCAGAATCCATTCAGTAGATCACTGAATCACATCAATCACTAGTGCTTACCCCCAAACTGCATGTATAAGTGCCATAAAGCCCAGACACTCTCAGGACAAAGGTACAAAAGCTGCCAATGGGGGAGTACCATTTCAAAAGGTATTTTTACACTTTACACTTACACTTTTACACATTTACACTTTAGGTAATAATAATCTATCTTTAAGATAGCAGTATGGATCCTTTAGGTACAAAAGTGTAAGTTTTGAAAAGGTACCGCCCCAGTGACAGCTTTTGTACCTTTTTTTTTTTCTGAGAATGAAGTATGCTTCCCTTTTTTTTTTTTAACATTGCGAACGTGTACAGTTGAATGCACAGCCTTATCTCATAGTGTATGCACACTAGAAAGAGTCTTTCTTATTTTGTGTCTATGCTTTTTCTCTCCAAAATGTGTAAAAATGCCTTTATTTTAATTGTTACTTAATCTCAATTTTTTAAACTAAAGTCGCAGGTATCTTTTTAGTCTCCTTACACAAGAGTTCGTCAACGCGGACGTCTAATGTTTGGACAAATGTGTGGACAAATTAACTAGTGCAAAAAAAATGTAATGCGCATATGTGATCTGCGCGTATGTTGCAGAGAAATCGGTCTGAGCACATACACATACACATCCGTATGGAAGGCCGACAGGGCCAAAAGTCTTTAATCGGAATGCATGAAATTTAACTCCGTCAATACGTACTGTTTGTTCGCGTTTTAGGTACCAGTATGGATCTTTTAGGTACAAAGGTGTAACTTTTGAAATGATACCTATGCTTTTTCTCCCCAAAATGTCTAAAAATGTCTAATTTTTTAAACTATAGTCGGTATCTATTAATTTCCTCACACAAGCATTTGTCAACGTGGAC
>JAHKKF010492633.1:0-17594 GCA_019740295.1 Labeo calbasu
GGATATTCCTGTTTGTTTGGTTATCGACCCTGCCTGTCTTGACTACGATCTGTTAATAAAGCTCGCGATTGGATCTTACACGCTTCTCACGAGTCCTCCTTACAATAACAGATGCTATAAACTTATTCAAGTCTGGAAAAAAAATCACTCACTTCCACTTTTTCATTTCATCAAGAAATTCATTGATTTGAGCCACAGAAGTCTCCCTTCCTCATTTTTGACATCTCATTTTCCGTTATTTTTTGTGGTGTCTTTGTAGTTTCCACGGTGTCCATTCTGTCATTGTCTTTAACCGATCCGCTCTCCATTGACTCGACAGGCAAACACTGTTCTCTATCCCCGCTTTTGTTGCCAGCAAGAGAGGTGTTTGTGGCCTAAATTTCCACATTCAAAGCACTTTAAGGTTGTCAGTACTTACATAGAGCATATAGGAATTTTCTCCGTGACTCACGCGGAACGGGATCTGTAATGTACGCTCGGGTGAAGCGAGAAACATCAAAACTTGCCGCCTGAAAGAAAGAACGTGTTTCAATGCTGCGGTTTTACATCCTAATGGGATCATTCTTACTGGGCTTGCAATTTTTCCAAATCGTGTCAACTCTTTAGTAATGGCGTCATTAGAGATAAAAAGTGGAACATTGGATATTGTTACCTTAGTAGCTGGAGCCGCTAAAGGAGTCACAGGCACAAACATTTCGGCTGAGCAGGCCGAAGAAGGATGAGAATGAGGCCTGCGACTCGTTCCAAAGTCCCAACTTGGGATCTAGCTGTGGTCCTTGAGGGGCTGTCTCTTGCCTCCTTCGAACCTCTCGAGTCGGCTACAGCGAAGAACCTGACCTTTAAGATGGTCTTTCTCCTAGCAATTACTTCGCATAAGAGAGTGGGGGATCTCCAGGCCTATCTCACCGACCTGCCTGGAATTTGCTCCTGGAGGAGTTAAGGCCATTTTACATCCTAGGCCTGACTATGCGCCCAAGGTGCCATCTAATGTGGCACTGCCGATGGTTCTTCAGGTTCAGGTTCAGGAAGAAGAGAGGCTTCATCTGCTCTGCCCTGTCAGAGCATTGAACATCTTTATTCAGAAGTCCTCTCATTGGAGGAGGTCAAAGGGGATTCCCCTAAGTGTCGTTACCGACACAGTTTGAGTTCCCTTTCTCAGGGAACAAGGGTTACAGTCATTTAGATAGACGTAGAGATAAATGTTTTACACATTTAGAAAAATATTTGATAAAAAATTTTCTATGAAAATGTACTTTATTAATGTCTGATTATGTACATTGATTAAAAAATTGGCTACATCATCATGGCTTCTCTGTTGTTAGCAAAACATGCTAGGGCACCTCATCCTCCGCAACATCATTCTCACATTCCACAAAGATTTAAAGAAAAAGTTGCGGTAGAGTGTGATAATGAGTCAGACAAGTGAGGATCCATCTGCAGCTTCTTTATTGAGCAAACACACAGTATAGCGAATTCTCAAATACACATAACAGGCAGAGTGATACAGGCAGGTGGCTAGATTCAGAGTCTGTGTAACAGGCGAGAGGGTCAGGGCAGACAGCTAGCATCCAAAATTAGTTAAACAGTCCAGGTAATAATAAAAGGGCAATGCAGAGAAAAAGCGCTCAGAAATGATCACCATGGCAAATCAAGACTTCACACAGTGAACAGGAAACAGGCCCCTTTTAAAGGGTGCGTGATTGGCTGCAGGTGAACGTGATCAGTCCTAGGTAAGAGGTCTGTGGGAAATGGAGTTCGAATGAAAACTAGTACTCGGGTGAAGGCTCTCTGGTGGTGCAAGAGAGGCAGTGCGGGAGCCAAAATTTTTTTAACATAGAGAGAACATCTAAGTTCATATTTTTTTTTTTAAATATATTTTTAAATAGTGAGGACACATAAAATGTCCTTACAAGTAAGTACAGCAATAACAATATTACCATCAGACGATGTCTATAGTGAAACATCGCAATGGATGATGGCATTATTGGTATGGATGATGAAGAGAAATCATTGAAAATCAAATAAAAATGTTAATTTAAAAATAAAATTTAATTCAGAGTTTCAAGTAACTGTGCATGACTGTTAATGATCCATTTTTTCAAATATGAAAATATATTGGCTTTCCTAATGGAATTGACGTTTTTAGCCTGTCGGTAATGAGATTTTAAAAAAACTTGTTTTGGAAAATATGTTCAAAAATGTGTTACATTTTAAGTAAAATGTTTTAAAACTTATGTTCACTAACACTTAAGACTTTAAGAAATTTGTTGAAATTAACATTTTTAAAAATTTACTAAATGTACTAAGATTTCAACATATCGCAATGAACTTAAATCAAAACAAATCATGAGCAAAACAGCAGGACCTAGACATCAGAAGTCTGTATGACAGAGCTCCATAAGAAAAGATCTGCCAAATAAAAACAATCATAAATACAAACACATTTAGCAGCCTGGATTAATATAAATATAAACCCGTGTCTGAAGCCTATATACAAAAACTACACAGTACTGGCGGGTGACAGCCTGTAATGTCACAGCCGGCACGATTTCGTCGCTGCAGGTGCGTCATACCAGCATGACCACATAGTATAAAGGGCCCCGGTCGAACACATCATCCTCTTCTTTGTCTTCACTGACCTTTTGTCTGAAACTAAGCACGAATTGAGTGCATGTTCTCTCACCAGAACAGCTCATGTGTGACGATGTGTGGTAAAGAGCAAGTGCTTTCAGCTCCCGAGGGAGTTTATTGCGCTCATTGTATTCATTGCCATCGTAATGTCTCTCTTGACATGAGATGAACATGGCAGTGCTCCTCTCGCCAAGGCAAGGTCGTTTAAAGCTCGCCATCTTTGGGCAGAATGGGTAGGTCCTCCTCTTCACTGCCTTATGGCTGCTGAATGCTCAATGACAACCTCATCGGATATGTTGGCCGCTTGCTACCACCCGATGTGTTTCTCCTTCCGCCATATTGGCATATGTGGAGGTTGCACTACCTTATTTTGGTATTAAAGGCCCTTGGCCTCCTGGAGTTCCATAGAATCGCCAGCCTAGGTCATTAGACCTTTTTCTACCGTTGTTATGTCTCCTGACATTGGGCGAGCATGGCAGCACTCCCCTCGCTAAGGCGGGGTCGTTGACGCACACTGCCTTTGGGCAGAATTGGTAGGTCCTCATCTCCATTTAGGGTTAAGTACCTACCCTATGGCTGCTGTGTGATCCATGACAATTGCATCGGATAAGTCGGCTGCTTGCTGCCGCCCGATGTGTTCCCCTTCCGCCACATTGGACAGTTGCATTGCCCTATTTGGGTATTAAAGGCCTTTGGCATCCTGAGCTCCATGGAATCAGCAGCCTAGGTCATTAGAACTCTTTTTCTGCCCTTCTTACTCTCTCCTGACTCCCTTAATTAAAGCAGGGTTGTTAAAAGCATGCCGTCCTTGGGCAGAACAAGTAGATCCTCTCCATTTTGGTGAGATATCTACCCTGCAGCTGCTAAATGCCCGCCTTGGTTATTAGGACTGAGCTTTCATGACAACCTCATCGGATAAATCGACCACTTGCTGCCGCCTGATGTGTCGTGGCAAAAAAAAAACAACGACTATCACCACTCAAGAGACAAACTCTGTCAATTGTCTTTTCATAAGTTTATTCTTTGCAAAGAAGGTCAGACAGTCAGACAGAAACACAGGTTGCTGCAGAGTGTGACCAAGAAGGGAGGGCTCATTCCAACTTATATCTCTCCCCCAGCCTTCAAGGTTACATCTCCTAACCAGTAACTTTCCACACATAGTAAGAAACAGATTTCTGTACTGAGCTGGACATAAGCTGAAAAATACGTGGCAGACACAACAACACCAGTAATCCTGCTGCCAAAATTGGTAACACAGTATTACACAGCCAGTGTAACCCAGAGGTTTGCCACCCATTCAAACCATGCATTGTTTGCTCTTCTACAGCCATTCTCATGTGGGTAATGACGTTTGTAAGGTTTTTACTGTAGTCTGGAATATGAAAACAACATGATGTCATTAGCATTTTACAAATAAAGGCACTTGGTGTTTAAACAGGATCCTGGCATTTGTTCACACATTCCTCAGATCTCTTAATCCCTCTGCTACTCCTCCTGGGATGTAGATGAGACTTTTCTTTAGTGCCTGGCATGAATCCACGTGGCCCTTTCAGCTACCTTCACAGCCGCGTGCATAATCAGAAGCACCTGAACGGCCCCAGCCACCTGTTTGCTTTCCAGCTGTTTCTACTTAATGTCCAGTACCACCACAAAGTCACCAGGTTTGATGTCGTGCAAGGGGGTTTCATCAGCTTTTCCCTGGGAAGCACACATTAGACAACAGAGAAGACTTTTCTTTGCAGTAACTTAACATGTCATACTCATACAATTCCGTTGATGGCAGCTGTTATTTGCCCCCTTCCATTCCCATAAATGGTACTCTACCAAAGAGAATTTCAAATGGGCTCAGGTTTACCCTGGATCTCTTTCTCATCATGTCCGAACTGATTTTTCATGGAACTAGGAACTAGGAACTATACTTCTTGCAAAATCATGGGCACTGCGTGTGGCACCATCAATGTCAGATCCTCCTCCGCTTCCTGTGTCCACTCAATTGTGTCACATGACTTCAACCCCTTCCCTAATGTTAGGGCTCTCAGAGGCTGTTCAACAATTTCATAATTAGGAATAAATGTTCTACAGTAGGAACTCATCCCCAAAAATGACGTTTGTTAATTTGTGATTGGTTTTGGTACATCTTTTGTCGCCTAAACTCTTTTGTCAGATAGAGACTTGCTGTGGGCTATTATGACATGATCCAAAAATGTAACCTGTTGTTTTACAAACTGCAGTTTTGACAGGCTGACTTTGTGGCCCTCCTGAGCCAGATGCTTCAGGAGAGAGACAGTGTCAGCCACACGTGTGCTCATCTCTACTAATAAGAAACTAATAAACCTTCAACATATTGTAGCAAAGCAGTTCCAGCTGTCATAGTCAAGGGTTCCAGGCTTCTTTGAAGCACTTCCCCATATATCGTAGGGCTATCGCAGCCCTGACTCAAGAGTGAGACCATATAACCATTACCACTGAATTCAAATGCAAACCAGAAGTCGCGGTCTTTATCCAGTGGCACGCTAAAACAATGTATTAGCCAAATCTACCACTGAAAAAAATATTGCATCCTGCGGAATTTGTGACCAAATTGTGTATGGATTTGGCACTGAGGGGGCCCTTTGTCTGACAGCTGCATTCACTGCTAGTAAATCTTGGACAAAAGGCCATGCTGTAGGTTGGCCTTCATCTGTTATCTTATTTACAGGAAAAATTGGAGTGCGCACTGGACAATCATTACACGGCACCATTATACCCTCTTCCAATAATGCCTAAAATACTGGTTTTATAGCCAGTATTGCCTCTGCTTTCAGAGGATACTGTTGTTGACACGGCCTGTAATCAGATTTTGGAGTGATTACAACTGGTTCACATCCCTTGAACAAACCCACATCACATTTGTGTTTTGCCCACAATTTAGTAGGCACCTCTGCCAAAATTTTTAGCCAGCTGGCATACCATCTGAGCCATTCATAATCCCACTGAGGCTCTGCTCCCAGACAGCACAATTGCTCTTCCTGCTCTGGCTCTCTGACACCCCAAATCAGCGACGAGCATTGCATTTAGTTTACACATCAAATCTTGACCCATAAGGGTTACAGGGCATGCTGGTGACTGCATGTCAAGTGAATGCATGTTGAATGCATGTTTCAACACCTGGACCCACCCTCTGTTTCACAATTTAAGGGCACTGTGAATCATGATGAAGAAGTGGACTCATTTCGTTAGTTACTGACAGTTAACAAAGCAAGTCACATGATCGTAAACAAGATCTTAATGGCCCAGAATCTACTAGAAATTGAACTAATACCCCCTCCCCCATCATGGGGAATTTTGGCATGTTTAAAATCCTTCACTTTCGTATATTACTAAACATTTATTAGAAAATTCACTACTCAAATCAGAAACACACAAAGAAATGCAAGCTTTTTCTTTATTGCTTCAGTCTGCTTCTTGATTTTGCTGGTTTTCTGGACATTCTCGGGCCTAGTGACCATCGTTCTTGCACAGTCTGCATTTGGTGCACTTTCTGGTCATGTGATTATCAGCTCCACAGACCCCGCAACCCCGTTTCTCATGGTTTCCTCAGTTGCCAATCTTTGCAATCTTTCTCAGTTGCCAATCTTTGCTGTGTCCACATGCGCTGGGAATGCTACTTTTATAGCCTCCGCCAGCTCTGTGACTGTGCGGTACCCCGCATTAGCTCTATTGTTTCAGTCAATGTGCTCTCTCCGACAGTCGTCCCTTTGCAGCTTTCCACTCACTTTGCCTGTAATGCCCATTGGATAATCCGGTCATGCATAAAGGCATCTCACAAAAGCCTCAACAGTCTCCTTTTATCTCGTGTACGCTGGTGAAATCAGGCTCTTTCACGAATAACATTCCTCCTGGGCACAAAATTAAATTTGTTGACAACAGTCTCCTAACAGTCTCCATTATGTACCTTGTGATACTGTGGTACGACCAGCAGAGGGAGATAATTTTGCATTTAGCTGGGCCAATGGCATAGCGCAGGGGTCTCCGACCTTTTTTTTTCTCCACGGACCGGTTACGGTTTAAAAATATAAGGGGGTTACTTTCACTTTCTGTATGGTGAATTGACTTAAGTCAAGACGTTCACCGGCATAACTAATGTGCAAAGTTTTACGTTGCTTGTGTGATATCCATTGGTTCGCCTTCGTGTTTTAAAACAGAAATAATAATATAATATTAGTTAATATAATGTGCTGTCTGAAACACGTCTCTCTGCTTGGGCGCGCTTTGGGTGTGTGCAAGAACAGAGCATAAGTAACAAATTCTGTTTCGTTTCTGTTTCGTTTCCTCTTGTGGTTTTAAATAGCTTGAATGTGTAAAGTGGCAAATTAATCTGCAAATTATATGCTGAATGGTGGGGTCTGGACTTGGTCCGTACGTATCACGGATCAACTGCGATCCGTTTAAGCCCTAATAGGCTATATGACAGATCAGAGCAATGTATTATTCACTAATTTAACATGAAATCATCAAATTGCTACTCCATATCAATCGCATACAACGAAAGTACAGAATGAGAACAATCATTTACGCACAATAAATAACAGAGCATCATATCTATACAAATTTTCCCCAGAACGTTCTCGCGACCCGGTAGAAGTTCTTCTTCCACGGCCCAGTAGGTTGCGACCCGGTGGTTGGGGACTTCTGGCATAGCGTACCCCAAACGAATCTTACACACTTTCCACACCTACTGTGTTGGGGGGAAATGCTTCATCTTGTTATTCACGAGGTCAAATAATATATGGTACTAAAGGTTTTTGATGGGAAAAAAAATAACAGGGATTGAGAGGGGTGGACAAATGGGTGGCCAAGTTTATACAGCATCGTGATGGGGGAAATCCGTATATGCTGATTTTTAACAAGATTGATGGGGAGAATATGATGGACATAGAAGAAAAGAAATTTGGAAGATATCAGTAGTGCAATACTTTGGATCTTTCTTTCAAATGTCTTTCAATTGAGTAAATGTGTTCACAGTAGGGTGACCACCTGCCGGTAGATCTGTTGCAGGACATAGATGTGATTTTGCGGGACAATGCGGGACACGTGTGAGATTCTGAGTTAAGCGTTTCTGAGCGCACACATGTAAACGCATTTTATTGAGAGTTAAGAGAATCCACCTGCAAGAGAAGAGATTTGTGCTTACGCATTTTAATGCGCTCCTGAATTACAACATAGAAACCGCACCAAACAAACTATTAAAACAAGAAGGAAGTCGCGTCTGAAAGTTGCCTCGATTTTTTTAAATTGGTTAAAACGACTGGAGAATATCGTGTTTTTCCGTGTGCGCTCGACCATTTCCGTCGGTTGTGCCCGATCACTTGATGAGTTTGCATTTATCACCCCCTACCATAGAGTGCACCCATTCGACCAGCGGCTGCCCTAGTGTTTCGCGAAAGACGGTGACGGGAAGTGATTCATTTTGCGATCCGGTTCTTTTGAACAGTTTGTCTCTAAGAACCAGTTCAAAGGTTATATTGTACATAGTTTCATGTACTTATTTATTTACATTTATTTAGTTGACAACGCCATTATCCATACGTCTCGAAATACCTATTGCGGATAGCCACTTCTTTTCTAATTTATAATGAATTTAAGTTATTTCAGGAGTCATTCTAAGCATGTTCGATTTAGATGATTCATTCTAAAATACTGCACATGGGTGGCCAGAAACATTTGGGGTTGTGGCTAGAACAACTCCGGCCGGAAACAATGCAGTTCAATTTTCTAACGTCTACACCTACCCTAACCCTAAACCTACCCCTAACAATAATAATATTATTACTACGCTAGGCTTGTTCGAGAAGCGAACAGCGCTGCGCATGTATGATATCAAAGTATCGTGAGAGCAATTCTAAAGCATAAAGAGTCGTTTTCTCTCCAGTCGCTCTCGCGGTACTTTGATGTCATAGTTCAGTCATTCAGCGCAGAGCCGATGCTTTGCGAACTAGCCTAAAAATTACGTTAAAATGTTGCGCGCATGCCCAGTAGCCTAAACCGTGTGCCACTTCTGCAAGAAGAGTGTATCTTCACAAGATGAAAGTGAGGTAAACCTTGTATACAAATGTACATGAATAACGAGAACATTATTTGTGGTTATTCGTTTCTTGTTTTCCCTTTTTATTTAAGAAACTAAAATCAATATTTCAGCTCGATGTATCCTTATGGTTTACAGGTATGTTGTCTTTCCGATGGTGGCCGAAATGTTACATGATTCGCAAAGGTTTCGAAATAGTTTCAATTTGTTTAAAACCAGTGAGCGCGTATGAAACTGCCCTAAATAGTATTTAAATTTACTGGTATCACATAGAATTTAGGGTGGATAGTATGCACATTGGGACGCAGGCCGAGACTTCGTTACGCCATAGTTTTGAAATTTTAATGATGTGCACTAGGGACTGACATGTCCACTTTCAAATTCGTTTGTTAAATTAAGGTCTTGTGTTGTAGAATGTACGCTCGGTACCGTCGAGAATTCGCGCGATCGGTAAAACGAAACCGAAAGTAAAACGCCCAAGCATATTCAAAAACAATTTTAATACGCCACGTTTAGAGAGCGGTTCCCCAATGCGCGCAAATTACGCTACATAACATACACTGCCCTCCTAAAGTTTGGAAACGCCCAGGGGCGGATCTACCGAGGTGGCACAAAGTGGCAACTGCCACCCTAAGAAAAAGCTATGCCACCCCACCTGCCACCTCAGAATTATCAGAGAATAAAATGTAAATGTAAGCAGTGTTTCATGTGCTATTTTTCAGCCGCAGCGATGACAGCGTAACGCAAAATAATGGCAAAAAACACGTCTTTCAATAAAAATTGTGCACGATGGTTGCATGGTCTACTTTAATCATGGATATAGGCCTTTTTGCCGCATCCGACAAAACAATAGCATGAAATCAATAAGAAGATGACGATCACGGAAACTAATAGCAGAGTTAGGTAAGCATCTGGTCGTATTGCAGTTTTCTCGATTGTTAACAAAATGTAACTGATTTTAGTTGGCTCATATTCGCAAACCATTCAATCAGTTCTCAAAACAAAGACATATTTCTCAAAAAGTTTAACAATGAGTAAGTTAAAAATTAAGTAGCAAACTGATGAGACACCAATTAGAATCTCTGCATCCAACAACGGAGAGAGGAGAGAAATGAACACATCATCTACACGGGTGTTATACGTACACATACAGTAACAGTACATTAGATGATGGAAATTTCACTATTCTATATGTACAGTAAACTGTAGCACATGTTGTACAGCTTCAATAGTGTGAATTGTCAAAATGTATTTGTACCCATTTTTTATGTGTAGAATGTCTTCTTTAGTGATACAAGCTCAGAAACATTTATAACCTATTAAAGTTTTCTTATATTGTTTATTGACTTGGTGCCATGATGGATATTGAAATGTTATTTATTTTTCATTTTAAACAGTATAGATGATTAGGCTACTTAATGGTAATGCTATATTTGTGAACACAACTGTGTATGTCAGACTATAAATCCCCCAAAACTATGAATGGGGGCTTGCTTTGGTGCTGCCACCCCTCATAGACCCCATGCCACCCCTTTGCCACCCTAAAAAATAATTTTCTAGATCCCCCCCTGGAAACGCCCTAGAAAAGTGGGGTTTAGGACTATATTGGCATGAATCCTTTTTAATTTGTGATAATTTTGCATTGATAAGGGACAAGACAAACCACGAAAACATATTTTACTACATAAACAATTTATACATAGAAAAAGCTTAATTTTTCGATTCATCAGAATATCCACCATTAGCAGCTATTACAGCTCTGCATAATCTGGGCATCCGAGCTGTCAGTTTATTCAAACATTGACTTGATTTATTACCCCAAGCATCTTGAAGGATTGCCCAAAGATGATTTACACTGGTTGGACACTTCTTACGGACATCACTTTCCAGTTCCTCCCATAGTAGCTCAATTGGGTTGAGGTCGGCTGATTGGGGAGGCCATTCCATGATGCCAGCTGACTGTTTCCTCTCCAAATAGGATTTGCACAGTTTGGAAGTGTGCTTGGGGTCATTGTCTTGTTGGAAGGTGAAGCCGTGACGATAAGACGCTGACCAGAAGGAACAGCATGTCGTTTCAAAATGCTGTGGTATCCATGCTGGCTCAATATTCCTTGGACATGGTACAGGTCACCAACTTTTCCTGCTTCAAAACAGCCCCAGACCATCACTGTCACCTCCATGCTTCACAGTGGGTGTGATACAGGCATCTAACATCTTTTCACCAACTCTGCGTCTCACGTAAAATCTTCTCTTTGACCCAAAACTTCAAATTTGGATTCATCCGCCCGGAGCACCTTCATCCAATCATCTGCTGTCCAGTTTCTTTGCTTCTTTGCCCACTGCAGTCTCTTTTTATAGTTGTTTGATATATGCAGTGGTTTCTTAGCTGATATTCGGCCATGTAGACCTGCTTGTTAGAGTCTCCGATGGACAGTAGTACATGACACTGGTACATCACGTGCACTGTTGAGATCAACTGTCAGCTCTGGACAAGTTAGGCATCTGTTGGGAAGGCTGGACACACTCTTACATATTTATCCTCACTAGAAGAGGTACCTCTTGGTCTTCCACTCCTCTTTCTGTTTTTATTGGACCCAGACTTTGTCTTTCGTTCCAAGCAATATATCTCACATTAAATAACCTTTATTCCATGATGTCATTATAGAGGATTTGAAGGGGATCCCAGCAACAACCCGTGCAGCTCTGGTGAATTCCATGCCCAGAATGATTAAGGCAGTGCTAGATAACAATGGTGCTAACACAAAATGGACACTCTTTGGACACAGTTTTGACAAGTTCACTTAGGGTGTACTCACTTTTGTTGCCAGCTGTTTTGAGAATAATGGCTGTATGTTGAGTTATTTTTAGGGGACAGTACAATACAAACTGGTATACAAGCTGCACATTGACTACTCTAAAATATATATCCAAGTTTCATTTCTATAGTATTGTCCCTTGAGAAGACATACTAAAGTTATTGCTGAAATGTGAGGGGTGTACTCACTTTTGTGAGATACTGTAAATCTGTTGAAAAAAAAAAAGTTGCACAGCTTAAATTCTCAATCCCAAATGCCAACACGCCCCCATATTACTTCATGGTGTGGGTAGATTTGCATAACACCGCCAATTTGTATATGCAAAGAAAGAAGGCATAACTTTTTATACCGTCTGTAGTAAAGTTGCAGCTGCCACCATGTTGTGGAGACGCTGTGTGTTTCATTGCGAAAGCGAAAGTACTTTGTTTAGCTTTCCAAATGAGGACACAACTAGAAGTCAGTGGTTAAATTATATTTACAACACTGTTTCAGAACAGTACAACACAAATATTTGATACAAATAATTTACTCACCCCCTTGTCATCCAAGATGTTCATGTCTTTCTTTCTTCAGTCGTAAAAAAGAAATTGTGTTTTTTGAGGAAAACATTTCAGGATTTTTCTCCCTCAACTTCAAAAATCATTTCAAAATCATCCTACAATATCCAACATGCAAAGAAGATCAAACACCCTTAACAAAAAAGGTTTAGGAGTTTTTCGACATACCCTAACTGTCTTGAGCCAGAGCTTTGCTTTCGAGCAAAATTTGTGCTCTGCATTTATTGCATTTAAAGTGCACATACACAGGAGTGAGTAGTGAAGAAACTCACATACACCGTGAACACACACCTGACATTTTTGGAAATGTCCACAACTATTCCCAATTCCATAGCCTGTTGTGCTTATATTTACAAAGGGTGCCAATATTTCTGGAAGGCACTGTGTAATATTATCTTCGCCACAAGGATGGCTTATGGTTTTGAAGTCGTGCACTTCTCTGGTCATGACTGTCATTGAAAGCTCAAATGTATGTTTAAAACAGAGCTCTAAGCTCATGCATGTAGACGAGAAATGTAGTTGTTGTAGGTAGCCTGTGTTTATCAAATATCAGTATTAACTTTGCTTTTGCTCATTTGTGCAGATGCTGGGTCATTTATTTACTACTGCATCTGGCAGGCAAAGGTTAGTATTCACAGACTTCAGTTAAGATATTTGTTAACTGTTGATGTGTTTTATGTTTGGTTCAGCTTGTTTTGTTGTTTACCTCCTAAAGTAAAGTTGTTACTCTTTTCCCTAGTGTCTCTGCAGGAATCTGCAAATGAATTTAATCGTGTTGTTGGAGACTCCGTCACCTTGCCATGCATAGATGAGAATCAACAGCCAAGTATTGATGTTTTGTGGCTATTCAATGGAAGCATAATTGTGTTAGATATTATAGATGGCAAACCCTCGTTGAACAACCAGCACGAAATATTCAGTAATCGAACAGAAAGTTTCCCTTCAGCGAATGGAAAGGGAAATTACTCAATTAAGCTGAACGATCTGCAGTTGAATCATGCAGGAAGCTACATTTGTGTTTTAAAGGAGGCAAAGAGGATGCAGCTTTTTGTCAAAGGTACATGGAATCCTTGTTTGATCAATTCTGATTTTAAATTGCACTATTTTATATCTACACTCATAAATTTGCTTCTCTCTATCAAGTGTGCCAGACATAACCTGAAAATTGAAGCCAAAACATTTTGATCGACCCCCTGGTGGCTGGCTGCAGTATAGTTCATAAACCCTGCCCTCTCTATGTAAACGAATGGGACATGAGGCTAGAAACTAAATAATCAAATTACACTTCAAATAAAGTTATCCCAAAGATGGTTTCCATCATTTTAGGTAGTTCTTGTCACATTAATGTATGTTCAAGTGTTTGTTTTCCAAAAAATGTCCTTTTAATTAGTTCTTTGATTCGTGATTGTGATCTTGCGATTGGGTCTGTTGGAGTTTGGGTGTGACTTTGACACCACAGATCTACCTCACGACCGCTACTGCACTTGGGCTCCAAATAAATCACTACTGTGCAGACTTACTACTTACTATTTACATACTGAGATGTTTTGGCTTCAATTTTCTATAGTGGAAAGAAGTAGAGAAGTGTTGTCCATCTTTTTTTTTTTTTTTTTTTTTTTTTTAATTTATGCATTATACCTTTTTCTTACAGAAAAGCCAAAACCAACTCAAAAACCAAAAAACTCATGCATGGAAACAGAGTCACTGAAGATGATGATTTTACTAACTGCTCTCTCTATCACTTTATCATGTTCAATACCAATACCACAGCTTTGAGTATCTACCAGTACTTTTGATTTTGTTGATTTGTTTTCATGAAAGTAATGTACTCAGGTATTTTTACCAAACTTGAAACGTCTCCACCATCACTGTGTCATATGTTTTTTTTTTTATGTCAATTTTCATCAGTGTTTTTGTCATTAGTGTGCTTGGTGCTTTAACCATTACTTCAATCTGTATTGCAATAGGCTGTTATATTCGCTGTTACATTTGTTTGGTTTGTTTGTATGTTAGATTTACAATTACAATATGACATAGTTACAGTATAGGAACTTAAGCAATTCACCACCGATGTAGATAAAATGTCAGTGCAGTTTTTGAAACATTACAACAATGAAAAAAAATACACTCACTGTACCTGCACTGACTGAAACACACACACAAACTGCATACATGGAAAGCAGCCTTTCAGACACTTTCACAGCTTTTTACATTGCAATGGTCATGTGAACAAAATTACAAGATTCAAACACAATTTATACAGTGTTTTGTTTACAGCTTATTTCATTTCTGTAGTGTTTTGTACCTGAATGCTACTGTAAAATAACTTACTGCTTACTCATATCTTGAAGTACCACGAATGACCATGAAGAAGTCATTTGGTCTTTTTGTCATTTATCTGTGTTTATTTTGTGTTATCTTCCATAAGTATTTATTTTTGTGACAATCTGTGAAAACATAAAAAATAAAGTGATGTATTAAAAAAATGCTATGGTGTTCTCAATTCAGATCTGCACAAACTAATATATGTTTTTAACATTAAATGGAAAGTTGTAATTGTTACATGAATTTGGGGTGTTTTTTCACTGGTTACCTACCCTGCATAAAATTTGACTAGCAGCTGTATAAAGCCAACAAATATGAATTCCAAACTGAACTTTTTGTTGTTGTTGTTGCTGTTAAGCACACAATATAATTTGGGGAGTATTTGTGTGCAGAGTTTGTTTTAAAGAGTTGCCTTTTCACCTCTTCCATTATTGTCAACATACGTTCATAATGACATTCCATGTGAAATTTTATTCATTGGCAAATAATAGGATTGCAAAAAGTGGGTGTTACAGAATGAAATTATGTTGTTAAAGGGTATGGGTAAAATAAATTTTATAGCAGTGGTTCTCAAACTTTTTACACCAAGTACCACCTCAGAAAATATTTGGCTCTCCAAGTACCACTATAATGACCAACATAAAATACAGAAGCTTATAGGCCTAATTATTTTGCTACAGCTATTCACAGTTCAGAAACGAGGTATAGTTTTATTTCTAGTAAGAATATTTATTATTGTCGCCCACTTTAAACATTGTAAATACAGTTTGAAAATGAACACAGCACTGTGCTTACATACAGGTAAATACAAAACTTAAATGATTAAATTATAAAAACTGTACTGTACTTAAAAAAAGTACTGTACTTAAAATATTAGGTTAAAAAAACCTTGATGACCTTTTATAATAGTTATGTGTTAACGAAGTGGCTAACATTCAAACAGTTCTTTTTTATCAGTTGTATTATTTGTGGTTTGAATTTTGTAAACGGGACTTTTGCCGGGCTTCTGATGTTTTCACTTTCGAATTCGCGATCTTGTCAACATTTTACAGGAAATGATAATTGTCTGTTTTGCTTACATCTATGCACCATTCACCTTTTAAAAGTAAAACAAAAGATGGATTCGTTGTTATTCTTACAACAACAATAAAACAGTAGTCTACAATGACAAATTTGATTGCATAAGGTTTATTAACAAAAAGATGAGGCGTGGCATACACCACATGTTGTATTAATAGGCTATATACTGACTAATAAATTACAGAACATTTAGCAAACACTAAGGAATCAAGTAAACGTAATAAATAAATAAATAAATAAATCCTCCATAGCTTAAGGGGAAACAACAAAGATAACAACAAAAATAACATAACGTATACAACAAAGATAACAATTTTTTAATTTTTGCCGCCCTGCGGTTCGCGCTCGTGCTGACCCAGCAAGTAAACCAGGCTATACACACCAGTCGCTCGCACTGAAAGCGCCTCTCTTCACGTGATCAGTGAATTCTGACTCCTGCTTCAATGTGCTGCAGTTCTGCAACGCGCGCTGTATGGAGCAGACGCTTTGGAGCAACGCAGACCATGCTCTCCCACAAACGCGAACCACCTCAAATTTTAACTCGCACTTTCTCAAAAAATTGTCGCCAGTCTAGACCCTGTTAATTTATATTTAATTCAGTGGTTCCTCTGCGTACCACTAGAGGGATCCCGCGTACTAGTATTTGTAAGGTGCATCTTATGCTCAACTGTATTTCACATTTTCAACATGTCCTTTGACAGCACCTGCTGGTGGGATTTTCTCACAACCTTTGATTTGAATATGTGGTGAATGATATTTTGATTTTTGCTAAATTATATAGGAAGCACTCAGATGCAAAACCAGCTAAATCCATCTGACGTATTTCTTTAAAATGAGCATTTCTTTCTGGCTACTTTGTATAGGTTTCTACGTACTGGTACTTCTGATTGGGCTGATGGTGGAATTTAGTGAGTTTTTAAAAGTATCAGGAGCATTTACTCAGTATCATTATCTCATTTTTGACTGAGATGGCTTTTAGCATTTAACACATGCACATGCTCATATTCAGTTTTAGTCATAGCGCCACCTACTGGCAACAGGAAGTGACATGTTTTACTCTGTAGCAAACTCCTCCTAGAGATTTATGTAGATCAACACCAAATTTGGTCAGCCTAATCTAAAGTCCTTTGTGATGTTAAATTGTGAAGATCTTGAGTTTTCGTTGAAGGGCGTGTCCATGGCAGCCTGAAGAAAAGTTAAATGTTTCGCCATGGAAATAGATGATGTTGTAACTCAGACATAAAATGTCCGATCTGCCCCAAACTTCACATGTTCTATAAGAGTCCTGGCCTGAACACATCTAGAAGCCAATATTCAGTTATTATCATAGCGCCACCTGCTGGCAACAGGAAATTACTTATTTTACACTAACTTAAACATGCAATGTCTGGTCTGTCCCAAACTTCACATGTTTTGTAAGAGTACTTGCCTGAAGATACCTTAAGGCCAATATTCAGATATAACCATAGCGCCACCTGTTGGCAGCAGGATATGTCATGTCTTACACTAGCTCAACCATACCATGTTCAGTCTGCATCAAACTTCATATGTTTGATAAAAGTGCTGACCTGAACACATCTACATTATAATAATTTAGTTATAGGCATAGCGCTACCAGCATGCAGCAGGAAGTTTGGCACATCTTAATGACTTTGACATATTCCTCCTATATTTTCTATATTAAAAGCATACTGCCCACCGTTTGCTCTTTTCCTGAAGCCACCGGCCGGCAGTGAGCCTGGGTGTGAGGGCCCTTTCATCGCTGCTTGCAGCTTTAATTTGTCTTGTAGTTTAAATGTAGTGTCCAACATCAGTCAATTTGTCATTCTAAAGAACAACATGGCAAGCTGCCCAAATAGAGGTCGTAAATGTGTAATAATAACTCTGTTTTGTTGTTAAAACTATTTTCTGTTCATTTTTTCTGTTGTTCAGTCTTTGGTTGTCTTGTTCAAAAATGGGTGAAAGGGGTATTTTGATTCATTTTAAGTACATCTTTAAAGCACAGCTGGCCACAGCCTGCCCCCACATGATGTAAATTTAACTGGAAAAAGAGGTGAATAAATAGAAGTGCTGTGTGAGTATGTGTTCATCTCTGAATTCCCCTCTGGTCTGGTATATATA
>JAHKKF010492636.1:0-13329 GCA_019740295.1 Labeo calbasu
GTTTTTCCTCAATTATTTTTCTAGTTTGTTCTTTTGTTCTGTAGATTTTTCTGTCTTTTGTTTTTTTTTTTGTTGAATTGTTTCTTTCTTTTACTTTCCTTTAGTTATTTGTCACTCTCTTTCTGTTTTTCCTTCTTTCTGTCATTCTTTTGTTTGTTCTTTCTTTCTTTTTTCTTTCTGTAATTATTTTACAATTGTTTGTTCTGTTGATCTTTCTGCCATTATTTATTAATTGTTTTTTTCTTTTACTTTCCTTTAGTTATTCGTCACTCTTTTTCTGTTTTTTCCTTCTTTCTGTTATTCTTTCGTTTGTTCTTTCTTTCTTTCTGTAATTATTTTTTATTGTTTATTTTGTTCTGTAGATCTTTCTGTCATTTATGCTATCATTTTTCTTTGTTGAATTGTTTCTTTCTATTTCCTTCTGTTTTTCGTTCTCTCTGTAGTTTGTTCATTATGTTGTGCATTTCTCATCTTGTTTGTTCTGTCGCTTTTTCTTTCTTTCTTTTTTCTTCTGTGATTAATTTGCTCTTTCTGTCATTCTTTCTTTTGTTCATTCATTCCGTTTTTCCTTTCTGTCATTTTCTTACATGTGTTTGTTCAATCTGCTGTTTCTTCTTTCTTTCTGTTGTTTGTTCTTTGTCATTCTTTATTTCTGTCATTCATTCTTTGCCATTTTTGTTCAATCGTTCATTCTTTGTCATTCGTCAGTCATTCCTTATGTTTTTTATACTTTCTGTTGTTATCTTTCTTTCTTTCTTTCTTTCCCGTCGGTCTCTTGTCTCCCTGAGTGTTGTGGAAGAAAGGACTGGTGCTGCCCTGAAGTACCAGGCTGGAAATAAAGTCTTATTTGGAGTGATATTTGGTACAGACATTACTGTGGCCTACTTTAACACACAGTGTCCATTTGGGAAGATGGGTTGAGTCTGTTTGAGCTTTCTTGGAACCCGTATCAGGCCCTAATAAAGGTCAGACCACCTCAAAGCTGTTTGGCTCCCTTATGGGGTCATTACAGGCAGGTCAGAGTGTGTGAGTGTGATATTTCTCCAAACTCCACCATGGACAATCGCTTGAGTAAAAGTCACTCAGAACAGCACACACCTGCTTTTGGATTGCACTAGGTGTAAATGTAACAACCACACTAGCTGCTGTTAAAAAAATGTCTTTCACCATGAACATGTTGTCTAATGAACTGCATGTTTGCTCTGCACACTTTGACTTTCTGATTGAACATCATTATGTCTCATGTTGCGTTAAAAGAGTTTTAATTTTTGAAAGTGAGAGATCTGTAACCTAGAACCGTGCAAATGTCCACAGCCTTCTGGTTAAATTAATGAAACAGACCTCTTAACCCTTTGAGAATATTTAAAGCAATTAATCAACACTGAATATCAAAAACAAAAAAGAACTGCACTCAACATTAACTGCAGATGGTGTGTTTCACACCACAAAATACGGTGATAAATAAAATGACTGCATAATTTATAATGAGCTATGATGAATAGTGTATGAATATATGGTATAATATATTGGGTAGTATAAATAATTAAGTCAAAGCAAGAAACCAGATACACGGTGGCCCAGAAAGTATTTGGACATTGAAGCCATGCTTAATATATGTGAATGTCACTGCATTAGATGAAATATGAAACCAAGTGGGCTTTAAAAACAAAAACAAAAACACATTTTTAAAAAGTGGATTTCATAAATTAAGTTTGCTGTATTAAAGTATAACAACACATATAGTAGGGCTGGGTTTTGATACAAATTTCACAATTCGATTAGATTCTCATTCACAAGCTTGTGATTTGATTTTCAATCACCAATTCGATTTGATTCGATTCAATATTGATTATTTTGGATATATATCAGGTACAGTACATGCCAAATTTTCTCAAGGAAAAAAAAAATCTCTAAACTAATTCTGTAAAATATATAAGAGTCAGTTGGTACTAGATTATAATATTGAAGGTTAAAACTGACTGATTTGTGCTACACAACTGCTTAAATCACACTTATGTTTTTATAATAATGTTACAATTACTTGAGATAGTTTTGGTTTTTTTTTTTACATATAAACATTTAAATAGATGTTTACATATAAACATCATAAAAACCTAGATGGATTTATTCAAACATAAAACATTAAAGAACAGCAAAAAAATTATAATGAATATGTTATGCGTATATTTAGCAAAATGTTCCTCTCTACAGTTTATTTTTCTGGCTGACTAACGAGTTTATGATCATATGCTTTCTGAGGTAAATGTGATGTTACATGAATTGTTTACAAGCTGTTATATTGACGTCTTTGCGCGGCTGAAACACTGATTGAGCGATTACAAGAGACAGAATACAGATTGTTAAGTTGTACTTTTTTTGAAAAGTACTTTGAATTTAAACGCATCACACTAGATCTCAAAGAAGCCTGTTTATTCCTTCTGCGGTAAATTCAAACGCTTCTCACCAGATCTCGCAGCACTGTGCAGTAACAGTGTCTGTTAAACCTGTTCTGAGCTCGGACAAGTTGATAAACGGTCCGTGCTGCGCATCTCAAACAAGCAGTGGGATTTTGTTTCGCCTTCCTTTGCCGTTTCATATTAGAAATGGCAGCGCTTATGAATTGATTAACGTGGTGGTCACACCAGTGCGACTGCTCACAAAATTTAGTCGCGCCGGTCGAGAAAACGGTCGCAGTCTGGAGCTCTGGAAGGAGATGATCAGTTCACGTCCACTACGCGCTGTAGATTGAGGCTCTCCAGCAATCTGCCACTCTACATTAAACAGCGCCTAAATGGCATTTATTGTTATAATACTGCAATACAATGAATTTGAAATCTGAGACCTTGTTTCATATTGGCTGTTCCATCCATTAGCTCAAAACAGGCTAGAATAATCGATTCTTGGGATTCTTGGGAATCAATATCGTTTTGTAAAAATAAGAATCAATTAAAATCGAGATATCAATATTTTTTACCCAGCCCTAACATATACTGTTTGAAATGAAGCTGTTTAATTGTGATGAGTGAAGTAATTGCAGAAATGTACAGAATACATATACAGAAATATAATATATGAAACGTATAAAGACAAAAATAGAGAGAGCTAAAATGAACACATAACAAGATAAAATAAACAGCAATTTAAGAAAAATCAAAGAAAAATCAATCCCAGCATGAAAAGACCAAGACAAAAAACTGATTTATAAAAAAGGTAGTCAGTCAGGGCCAGAGGAGTCTATTACCCCTGCCTTTTCATTTTCTGCTACACATGGCGTATCAGAGGCCATGGCCTCCACGGCCCAGGTTTCATTTCAAGGTTAATAAACCTTTACCAGACAGACACTGGTGTTTCAACGTGATCCTGGCGCGCCGGCGTAGTCGCATACAGGTGAAAAAATATCTCTAAACAAGAGTGCAAATTTCATCAAATGAGAGTTTTTCAGAAAACTTTAAGGGTAAAAGAAACGTCTAGCATTTGAGTATGACTTAACTGATTCTAGTTCAATCAAGTGAGCTGTTTGCTTCACCTGCCTGCCAAATGTAATATCTACCTGTTGATGAACAAGGCAGAACACGTGACAGCAATGCAGTGTGGGATGCGATAGACTGCCAAGCGCAGACTCGATTGATTTGTCTGTATTTGTTTTTCTCTCTGTGGAGTAACGGCGCACATCAGCGTTTCTCGCTTCATCTCTGGTGTATTACAGCGGCGCCGCAGGCCATTAACATGACAACGGTCGAGAAAAATGCAGCTAGGGTTGGTGAGGTTTACACATACAGCTTGGATTTCCAACGTGTTTGGTTTTTGAAAGTTACAGTGAGAGCAAATTAATTCAACTGTGCACCATCGTCTGACACGAGGGAACTAATCAACTGAGTCAAGCTGTGTGGAGCCAGCAGAGCGGGAACGTCTGCAGTGTGAACTGTGCTGCATGCAGCTCTTACCATTTTTCAGCAGTTTGAAAATGCTGCAGAGCTGTACTTTCCCATGACCACCATGGGGAAGAAAAAGAATGTATGGAATACCACTTGCTTTATAACATTTGCTATTTTATCAGTATATAAATTGGTAGTAAAAAAAAATTAAACAAACAAATCACTGTAAAAAATGATTGTGATTTTAACAATAAAAGACTGTAAAAATGCTACAGTAAAAACCTATTAATTGAAAAAAAAGGTAATTGACATTTCCCAAATTCCCTGCGCTACATTTCATGTTTACCTTGTTTTCATTGAATAAACGTTAATGTTTCTTCTTAGTTTTTTTCTAATCAGTTGTGTTCATTAGGGTTGTATGTTACATCTAATGTTGTAAAATTAATATTTATTGCATTATGTTTAAATGTACTTGTTTCCATCACGTTTTAGAAAATCAACATTAAAATGTCCTATTTTCAGGTTTTCCATGACTGTAGAAAAGGTACATTTCTTGAATATGTGGCATGTCATATTTAAGGTCTGCTGTATAATGCACATTTTGACAAATACAACAGATCATCTGTGCATTCCAAGCATGCAGAATATTTGCATAATATGCATAATACACATACTGCATACTACAGATTCACAAGTGACAGTAAAAAACATACGCCTTGTGGTTTCCCACCTAAGCACACAAAGTAAGTGTAGGAGAAAGAAGGAAGGCATATATAGTATAAAAATATATAAACACCTCTGTGTTCATTACCTCCCAAATTCAGGAAAAACACACACGCACACGCACGCACACACACAAATATTCCTGCTCTACTCCCTCTACAAATCCATCTTTTAGCTTGTGCCTGAAGGTCAGTGTGTGGGAATCAATAACTCTTGCTGTGTGAGTAGCTCCCTATCAAAGCTACTGTTGGCTTCTTTTCGTTTTTGTTTATATGTTCGGGTTGATTGAAGTGTGGTGAGGGAGTCTTGGTAAGCCCACTATCCCTATCTCCAGGATACCTGGACACTTAGACACTTACTATTACACTTATATACTTGCAGTATTAATTCTTTCTTCTTTTTTGGGATTACCCTGTTTGGACTTGGTGACCAAAATATTTGTGGTCCTGTCAGCTTTGGATGTGCATATGTATAGTGACATTATGTGCAAAAAAAAAGCTCAGCTGTTTAAATATACTGTACTATCTGAAGGCTGTGGGGAAAAATATAAGACAAACATAAGACAAACAAGAACAATAATAGCCAATGCAAAACAAACAAAGCACTTCAGCACCATGGACAGCTCTATTTGTCTTTACCTCACTAACCTGAACCTGAGGATGGTGCTGTCATACATATTGCAAAATATCTATTTAAACCTTTCATTTGCTGTCCATTTTGAAACATGGCTGCAACTGCGCTATTGTAAATGCACCTCCACAAAGCCATTAATACACATGGGTGGTCAACATTTATCCATATGACCACCGATACACATTTAAATATTAGCATTTTCTATTCAACACGATTGCCAGCTTTTTTATTCACTGAATATACTCTTGATCCAGCACGTTAATCTAAAGCCCCCCTCTCAGTATCAGAAAAAGCCAGCACTGAGCTGTAGCCAGCGGAACAGAGCCAAAGACACAGGAAGTGGCATTATCCACAAGAAAAGTGAATGGTGCAGATTTTCACTGTACAACACGATTAATTGTTTAAATCATCACCCTGATCAACAGGATTAACAGCATGGGTAGTTGGCCACAACCACGTCGGTTAGAGATTCAAACAAGACCACACTGGATAATGTCCACTCTCTGCAGCCAACAAGCTCATAGAGCTCTCAGCTACCAAATGACTGATCCTATTCAGAGGACATACAGACCACTGGCACCAACACAGTTGGATGACATCAGTTCCGCTTATATCCACTGGAACAAACTGCGATGTTCGATTACTGCATCCAGTGTTTTAACGGACTGCCAAACTTGACAACTGATGTCTGTTTGTTCATGAAAAAACAGAATATGGACATTAGTAGCTGTTGAAATGAAGAGATGCTGTGTTGTCACTTGATTTATTTATTTATTTATTTATGTAAAAAAAAAAATAGTTTTCTCCAATGGACTAAATCAAAATAAAACAAAATAAAATAAAATAAAATTAAATTAAATTAAATTAAATTAAATTAAATTAAATAAATAACTGAAAGTGCATTCATTATTATTTTTTTATTTTATTTTCCATAGATTCAGGTTAATCTTTGCCACACTATCACAATGTGCTATTTGTGTTTGTGAATAAACTATTCTATCAGAAGCTGACAGACCACAGAGAGCTGACAGCACAGTGGTAATAGAAAACAAGTGATTGCCACAAACGTCCCATGAGACATGTGGGCCAGCACTTCACCCTCTCTGAATCCCACCCCTGTTCCCACCTCTCAACTACATCTTTCATATTATGCATGTGCCTGTACCTTCAAAATCTTCCGTTTTCAATGGAGTCAGCACAAACTGAGGTCAGATGACAAACAGTACACACTACTGCCGATTATTTACTCTTGACCAATTACCTGTGTTGACTGGAGGTTAATAACATAAACTGACCTCTGAACACATTTGACATGACCTGCTGACATACTGAAACCTCAGCACTCCTTCACTGATCATAGATCTTTTGATGGATGGATGTGCTGCTTACACAGTTTCTTTCATCTGAACGTCCCGTAACACAACTGACAAAATGGCTTAATAAAATATTTGAACAAACCTATATACTGTTATGTTATATTACATGTTATATTTTGTTTTTAGTTTATTTATTTCGTTTTTTATTTTCTTAATTTAGAATTAAAAATACAAACTTTTTAAAATAATTTATAGCACCTCTGCAAATGTACAGATGATGTTTTTCTAAAAGTGATTACTAATTGATTACATTTATTTGACAACTGGGCATCCCAGGCAAATTGAATTTGAGTCAACCTCAGATTCAATACAGTTATCAAGACAGCATACAACCACTAATAAGCCTCTTGCTAATTTAGCAATTTACCTCTAATTGAAAACCTAATCAGCAACAGAAGCAGACCATCGTTATCAATAACAGAGTTATCCTAAAGGGACACTTCAGGTCAATGTTTGTGGCAAAATGCAGTGCTAAACAATTTGAGGAGGGGCGAGAAAAAAAAAAGGCAGACACAAGGCTATGTTTAGCTATATTTAGAAGATGACACAAAGTGTGTTGAATGCATTTCCCCCCATTTACACTTTCTCTATCCCCCTGATTTCCAGCTTTACTTTCGTGTCTTATCTGCCCGTCCCTGAGAAACCTATTACTGGCCTTCCCTTAGATGCCTGCAGCAAACAACAGCAGAATGCATTCAGTTCAAGTCATGTGAATGTGAGTGAGCAGAACATGAAAAACCAGGAAGAGGTTTCAGCATTAAGCTGCAAATTCTGAGTAATACTTAGCACCGCAAAGCATTCCTTAGCTAGTGGCTATCAGCACGTTCTTTCCAGCACATTTTATGTCCCACCTTTTACTACGCCTCTGTGTTTAATGGATAATGTCATATACCGCTCCTTCCAGCAGCTGTTCCTAAAGTGTGTTTTAGCAATGCTGTCACTAACAGCATAATGTTTCTAAGATGTTTCAGACCTAGATCTAGCCAGCTGTTTGCCATAATCATAAATTACTTGATACATTTCACTCTGCCAACACCCACGGTTTCTATCTTCTATCGCTCTAATGTGCTTTTGGAAGAACAGGCCTATTCCAAATGACTTTTTATAGTTTATTTACAAGTAAATCCTAAAACAAACAAATACTTCATACACACAAACAACCTTATTTATTTATTTATTTATTTATTTATTTATTTATTTATTTATTCATTCATTCATTCATTCATTCATATCAGACATTGCATTATTTATACAGTGATTAAGCTGATTGAAATGTACTCTATTAACGCTCATACATACATTTAGATATTTATTTGTATATATAAAATAATTAATTGTTAATTAATTCATATTATTACTATTGCCATTATTATTATTATTATTATTATTTATTGCATAGAGTAAATTTAACCAACAATCTGCTTAATCATTGTGAAAATTTTAATGCACATTGACTGTTTACATTAAAATGTCTACTACTACTACTAATTATTATTATTATTATTATTATTATTATTATTATTATTATTATTATTATTATCTACATAGACTAAATTTGACCAAATATCTGCTTAATCATTGTGAAAATAATAATGTACATTAACTGTTTACATTAAAATGCCTACTACTACTACTACTACTACTAATAATAATAATAGTAATTATTATTATTATTGTTGTTGTTGTTGTTTGTATTATACAATTAATTAATTAATTAATTAATTAATTACTTTCATATAGTAAATTTGACCAACAATCTGCTTACTCATTGTGAAAATATTAATGTGCATCAACTGTTTAGATTAAAATGTCTACTACTACTAGTAGTACTAATAATAATAAATAATGATATTTATTTATTTATTTATTTATTTATTTATTTGCTTGCTTGCTTGCTTGCTTGCTTGCTTGCTTGCTTTCATTCATTCATTCATTCCTTTGGGGTTACTGCAACATTGGGAAGGAAACTGCTTAAATGTTTAAATGCTTAACTTACAAGAAAATAAATGTCCCAATGCAAAGAATGTCCAAAAAGTTCAAAAAGGTCTTCATTGCCTTTAAGCATATCTTTATTTATTTGCTTCGTTTTAATTAGCGGATGAAATATGACCAGAGAACATTCTTGTCAGCTTTCATAAGATTCACTCAGACCGATTCCGTCAATCTTCCATTCCCTTGATGTTTTTTCCTGCATACACAAATGTCCGCTCCCTATTAACAGAACAAATCGCACACCTCACATGCACACGCTCTCACATAAATAAACATGACCTCCCACACACCACTACAGTGTGGTTCAGAAGGCAAGCTTTTATCTTCTTATGACCCTAGCACACATTTCACCTTGATGATAGGAGCAGATACTGTAACGTTTCTGTCAGGATGTTAGCTGGCGGCACTGATGCATCCTGGGAGATGATGTACAACGTGCCGAAGCCCCTGCTTCTCGGCTTCTGACGGCGGATGACAAAGAGCCCGAGGTGCTACACACTAATGTGCGCTAGTAATTGCTAACGAGGGAGATCGGGGCGTGATTTATTTTGCAGTAATGAGCATCCATCCTTGCTATCTGCTCCTCACATTTAGCTTGAATTTCATCACCTTGAACTCCCGCAAACAAAACATTCTTTCCCCATCTTCTCTCACTCAATCCTGTCTCTATGATTTAACAATCAAACACTGAGTGGCTGCCGCGAGCTCTGTGGAGGGAGGGGAGAGAAAAAAAATGAGAAAAAATACAAATTGTGCCCTGACAAAAAATAAACTTTAATGAATTCCCTCGCGCCCTTGTTTGGCTGTGCATCTGAGCCACTGTTAGCGTCGCATTTGTTTGCTAATCTCTGCCAGTGAGCTTTCAGAAGGTACATGTGAAGACAAATTACAGGATCCGCTCATGTTTAGAGACTCGTTCCACTAATGCTATACTTGACCCTGAATGATTTGACAACAAAAACACAAGGCCATTATTCCCAGATGTACCACACCTCCTCCTACAACACGACTTAAGAGGACATCTAATAAATAACTCTAAAATCAAATGTTTTTGCAGCAAGCGGGGGTTGACGTGGTTGTGTTGGTATAAAGGTCACATTTATTAATAGACAATCATTAAACTCTGCATGCTTTAAAGCATGTGAGTTACTCATCCAGCTCTAAGCAAGATGGCTGAATTCTGTGATTAATTTTGGGAAAATAAATAATTTAATAAAGAAAAGAAAAAAAGAGACAAAAGGAGAGAAAGCATGCTTCATTTCCCAGTTGCCTGGATTTATTGCTTAATAGCACTAATGAAGCTAACATGGTAATTAATGCAATCAGGCACAGGGGTTTTAAAGTTGCCCCTCCCTGCCACTTTCAGAACAATAGCACATAATGGGAGCCATTTTACTTACTTGTCTTATTCTGGCATGAACATGTGCAGATGGGAAATGCAGAGTGTGGAGGGAGGACAGTAAGTGATATTTCAGGTTAGGGCCTCTGAAATTGGGTAGCTGAGGATAGCTGAACATCCCATGACACAGCACCAGGTGTCTGCCAAGTGATCGCTCTTACACTCATTACTCCTAGCGCTGGCGAGTTCATTAAGATGAACATTTCAAAAATTGTCAGGTGAGGCGTCAGATGAGAAATGGGTTTACCTAATTTCTATTAACTGACAATCACAGTGACTCTTCTGATGTTTACAAACTGTACACAACATATTGTGGGGTGTTTGATGCCTTCATTTTTTGTTTTTAATAAAATGGTTATAACTTTTTTCCTGACCTTGCTGAAAGAGTATAATTCTATGGAAGCCTGTTTCTGCAACTGAACTCGGAATTCAGAACTGCGTGATCAAACTCTGAATTTAAAAGTTGTAAAGTCAGTATTGTGAGACATGAACTTGCAATTCCAAGAAATAAAGTCAGAATTGACTCACAAAATATCTTACAATTTTGACTTTTTGACATTTTTTGCAGGATTGTGAGTTTATCTTAAAATTGTGACTTCTTTCTTAGAATTGCGAGTTTATATCTCACAATTCTGACTTTATAACACCCAACTAAGTCAGAACTGTGAGATATAAAGTCTTTTTTCCCTAAAAATGGGACTTTATAACTCGCAATTGCAAATTTATATCTCACAATTCGAAGAAAAAAATCAGAATTGCAAGATACAAAATGTATTGCAATTGTGGGTTTATATCTTGCAATTCTGACTTCATAACTTATAACTTATATGACTTATAACTATGACTTTATAACTTCATATCTCTCTTTATAATTCTGAGAAAAAAAGTCAGAATTGTGAGATAAAAGTCGCAATAACCTTTTTTTAAATTATTTTTTTATTTAGTGGCAGAAACAAGCAAGGCCTTGTGACTTATGCAGAATTAGACTAGCGACATTTATTAAGTACATTTATTCATTGTCTAAATGTTGGCTTTCTCAATAATAGGAACCTGATGATTTATGATAAATTAATATCTTTAGAAAACTCAAACCTTGTCTCTGTTTCTCACCCTCATTTCACTCGCTCTCCTCATATTCTTCACCTCAGGTCCCTCCTTGCAGAGTTTATCAGATAAGAAATTTGCACATTACGGTTGCCAGGTTGAGTGTAATGGTGCATAAAGCGGCAAAGGCCTCTTTCTATTTAGATAGCACATATGCGCTTAAGCCCTCTGCACTGTCACACACAGTGAATGCTGACATAAAACACAGACAATTAAACAGCACAGCAGAAGGCCATCGATCGGTCACTGTAGAAGCTTCTTTGGATTCATTAGTGCTTCTTAAAAGACAATTACCCCTGCAGTGGCCCTCCTATGCCAGAGATTAGGGCCACAGTAAACGGTCATGATCCCTTTATGATCAAGGACCTAGTCTGGGAACCAAGTCTCTGGGTGCATTAATGACATTACCATGCTTACAATTACATAATTCAGCCAAAACTACTTAACATAAAGTAAAGTAAATCAATTTAGCATTCAAGTGTCATTCTTATAATTTGGGTCTGCTTTTTACCATACATTTTAGCTTAAAATTTCAACCAAAATAAACAGATGGATGGAAGTACAAATAAATAAATAAAACTAAAATTATTAGAATGAAAATTCAAGCAGTTGTGTCTATTTGCCTTCTAAATACCACGTTTAATTATTTATTTGCTTGGCCATCCACAGCGCGTTTTGCATTCTGTCTATATAAATATGTACTAGATGAACGCCTAAATCACAAGAACTGTAAAATAAAAAGTGTATTTTTAAAACTGCACCTCGAGAGCCTTATGTTCTGTTCCATTCATAAAGACTTAAACAATTCTCATGAAGTACTGAGTTCTGCAACCCATAATGCCCTGCTTTTAGCACTTCACATTGAGACTTTTTTGCACTTGAAGTTCATGTTTTGCCTAGTGTAACAATTCACAATAACAAGGAAGGCAGCGGCTCATCTGAGAAAGAACTTTTCATAAGTACTTTGCTTCCAGAAGCATTCTGCCTTTTGCTCCACTGGCTCAAAGATGAGCGTGATTTCAAGTGGAAAAAGACAACGATACGGGGCTGCTGCGCTGTTTACAGTGGGTATTAGGGCGTAAAAGAAGCTAAAGAATTAGGCAGAAGGGGATGAGTGGATGGGGATCTATTCATTTTTCAAGGCGTTTTAACTTCTGCGGGTGAACAATCAAAAGAGAGGGGGAGAATGCAGCACACGCCAACCGAGGGCAACTTATCACTGGCTTTTTATTCCGTGCGTACCTGTCGAACAGCTGGGGATAACATTAATATTTATAGAAACCAAAGACCAGGGAGGATTTACCATACTTTTAAAATCCATTTTCCCCACTTAATGCCCTTATCAGGCTCCCACTTCCCTCTTTCTTTCTTTCAGAAGCATTTATATCAGTTACTCACTGCTGTACTGAACCGAAAGGTTTGGAGGAGGGTAGCTGAAGGAGAACAAGAGAGCAAACGGATGCCCTCCTTTTCATATTCCCTTTCAAAAAAAATGTTATGCAGGGAAACAAACACAGGTCAGTTTCAAGTTTGCAAATGCATTCGAAAGGTGTGTTCAAAGAGGTCCACGACCCCTGGGGGTCCACAGCAGTACTGCAGGCGGTCTGTCAATTATTGATTAATCTCAATCTATTAAAATATATCCACACACACAAATGCGCGCACACACACACAAATACATTATAAACCTTCACCCGCAACTAAAAAAGGTAAAGTTCAGCTAAATATTTCATCATCCCTCCCACTTTAGAAACATATGACTCTGTGCATCAATATTAATTATTTAATAGGTTTTCAATGTACTGTCATAAAGTATGTGCATACATTAATATGGTACGAATCCAATACTATGCAAGGCTTAAAATGCAACACTTTTCTAGCTTTTGTAAGTCAGCACTGTATTTACTGGAAATATATATATTAGTGGTGTCAAAAATTTTTTTTTTTCATTTTACCCCTTAAAGACCAGGGACATTTTCGGGGCACCTGACACGCCTGCACTTTTCTTTGTTTTTTCAGACCTATTTTAGCAGTCAGCATCAAGTGCTATATATCATTGTAAACAGGAGAACTTGAAGTTTCAATCTAGCTAATTTAAAGGCACAAAAATCGCAAGCAACAATTGGAGGTTTTTTCCTGTGCACTCAAACCGAAACTCATGAAGTTTGGATTTTTTTCTTTAGAAAGTTGTATTTGGGTGTTTTACACTTCAAAATAAAATTTCATC